>JAWZYT010000990.1:0-22500 GCA_034508575.1 Petrolisthes manimaculis
TTCCTTAGTAGGCTTCCATAATTGGGTATTTTTTCATTAAAGAAGAAAAAATGTGAGTGAACCGGAGAGGCAATTGTTTTGATGGTAAATTGGAAGTCTACTGATTACCTCCTAACTATACCAGAAAACAGACACACGCCCTCAATGCTATTATAAACTGGGGATCTGTATGTTTCGTATCATAGTTTGGAGGAATCACAGACCTTCCAATTCACCTACAAAACAATCTATCTCCCCTTAATTTTACCATTACCATCACTGTAATTTTTTTACCATTACCATCACTGTAAAATTTTTACCATTACCATCACTGTAAAATTTTTACCATTACCATCACTGTAAAATTTTTACCATTACCATCACTGTAAAATTGTTACCATTACCATCACTGTAAATTTTTACCATTACCATCACTGTAAAATTGTTACCATTACCATCACTGTAAAATTTTTACCATTACCATCACTGTAAAATTGTTACCATTACCATCACTGTAAAATTTTTACCATTACTTCCGGATGCTGCGGCAGAGCGGGGGTGAGGAGCTGACCGATCAATCAGGAGCCAGGACCAGGAGAGGACGAGTTGTGATTGGAGGGTGGGTGGTGGGGGCTTGATGGGGGGGAGGGAGGGGGGAGGGGAGGAATGCGGACGTTGGGACTGAAGTGGCATCGCGGGGGATAAGCATACATATACATACATACATACATACATACATGCTTTCATACATTCATTTGACTGGGTAATTTGGGTACGCGGAGAATGCAAAGGGAGTACTAGAGATAATCAAACAGCAACCGAACATGTGGTCCTCTTGAGTCTTGTTTGATTTTGCTATGATAACTGCGATGTGAAGGTGATTATGGGGGGGGGGGGGAGTGAATGGGGAAATAGGGAATGATATTGGGAGAAGAGAGGGGGAAAACTTAGAGATGAAGGAGAGAAGAGGAGGGAAGTGAAGGAAGAGAATGGGGAAAGAATGGGGAGGATATTAAGGTAGATAGGAAAGAAGGGGGAAGGGATTTGACGAATTTTAGGAGAGAGACAGAGACAGAGAGAGATATGTAGAAGTGAGAGAGAGATAGAGATGTAGAAGTGAGAAAATTGGAGGGAACTGATATATTCCTGTACACATATGGAGAGAGAAAGCTAGACTCTTTTATGTCTGCACAACATTTTACATGCAGGATTGAACTACTTAAAGTATTTTATATTACCATTTATGAACTGTAAGTTAATATATTATATATACGACACTTCACAGCTGCTATACCTCTACCTAACCTTTTGACGTTGTGGTATAGTGTTTAAGTCTCTCTCTCTCTCTCTCTCTCTCTCTCTCTCTCTCTCTCTCATGCATGGGGTACAACACGATAAAAAAAATAAGTACCGTAGTATATAAATAATAAATAAAACGTATAGGAAGGATGTGATGGTTTTGTAAATGACTGACTCTGTTCATCTTCTTAGTTGTCAGAATGGTTCACGTGACAAATGGGTCGTAGTTTTTTGTTTTAATGTTGTGTAAGTAGATATTTGGTGTTTATAACCACTGAGTATACACCATTATTATGTCTTTCACTCTGATCCGACCTACCTACCTACCTACCCATTTACTTACTTACTACTTACCTCTATCTATCTGCCTGCCTACCTACCTACCTACCTACCTACCATTTACTTACTTACTACTTACCTCTATCTATCTGCCTGCCTACCTACCTACCTACCTACCTACCTACCTACCTACCTACCTACCTACCTACTCATCTACTTAACTACTTACCTGTCTGTGTCTGCGTGCATGCCTACCTACCTATCTACCCACCAACATACATACCTACAAATCTCTACCTACCTACTTACTGTACCTACCTACCTACCTACACCCGCTACAGTTCATCAATTAGTGGTGAATGGTGTTTATGGCTTCGTGTGTGTGTGTGTGTGTGTGTGTGTGTGTGTGTGTTGTCAGTCACTCGACCAGAAAATTAGACTACACCCACCTTCATCTTTCATATTAACCTGACATTTTATAGTTTATCACATTACACACACACACACACACACACATACACAAAATAAATATATATATATACAGAAATACTATCTACTTTTGTTTTTCATATTAACTTGGCATTTTCAAGTTAAGACTACTTTATACACACACACACACACACACACACACACACACAGTAAATATATATCTAGGAATTCTATCTACATCCGTCTTTCACCTTATTAAACCTGGTATTTTTAAGTTAACCCTACTTTAAACACACACACACACACACACACACACACACACACACACACACACACACACACACACACACCACACACACAGTAAATATATATCTAAGATGACTATCTACATCCGTCTTGAAATTCCTGGAGTTTTGAAGAAGAAAGTCGCGTCTAGAGTTTATTAATTCATTTGGACAAGTTATTTTGGACACACAGGACAATCGAGATAACCTTTCTTCATTTCTTCTCTCTCTCTCTCTCTCTCTCTCCTCTCTCTCTCTCTCTCTCTCTCTCTCTCTCTCTCCTCTCTCTCTCTCTCTCTCTCTCTCTCTCTCTCTCTCTCTCTCTCCTCTCTCTCTTTCTTTTAACCTGGTGAAAGTTTACTGTACCTGCTCCTTCAGTAATTAATTTATTGCTCTCTGGGATTCACGACAAGTAAATATAAAGGAAAGACAAGAGAGAGAGAGAGAGAGAGAGAGAGAGAGAGAGAGAGAGAGAGAGAAAGAGAGAGAGAGAGAGAGAGAGAGAGAGAGAGAGAGAAGGAATTTAGGAAGAGAAGAAAGGTTAAATAGATGAATGAAATAGTGACCTAAAAATGTGTAAACGGGAAGTGATACAAATAAGGAGAGAGAGAGAGAGAGAGAGAGAGAGAGAGAGAGAGAGGGAGAGAGAGAGAGAGAGAATTGATGACGTGGTGGGGACTTGAGGGAGGGAGGAAAGGGAGGTATAGGAGTGTGTGGGGGAGGTGAGGGGAGGGTAGGAGATGCAGTGAGTGTGGAGTGAGGGAGGGAAAGAGAGGTATAGGAGTGAGTGTGTGTGGGTGGTGAGAGGAGGCAACACACACTGAGTTATAGAGGGTAGCCTACCGTTACTAGGCTTCGATACGCCACCTCACACACACACACACTCTCTCTCTCTCTCTCTCTCTCTCTCTCTCTCTCTCTCTCTCTCTCTCTTGCTTGAGCGTCAATGGTTTCTTGTGTTGAATGTTTGCGTGTGTAGTCTATGAACTGCTTGCATGTGTTGTGTGTGTGTGTGTGTGTGTGTCCTCATTGCGATTGTTTATTCAGTACTGGTGTTACAAGTAGACACGAGTTATGTGTATGTACAGTTGCCAAAAAAGGTATTGCGACAACTATTGATACAACATTAAGTATATTAATGTCCATAGTTGTTTGTAGGGATTATAAGTACAGTATGTATTACAGAAGGTTATGTATATTTCCTTCTGTTATACATGCTTATAGTCCCTACAAATAGTTGTGGATATTACTAGGGTTAAAGTTCTATCAAGATTTGTCGCAATACCTTTTTTGGCAACTGTACATACGTTTGGCCACAGGAATTCTTACACAGCTCTGTATGGAAAGAGAGGAACGAGAGAGAGAGTCTGCAACAAATGGTCTACCAAAACAACAAACCTAACCTAATTATAATGTTGTATTACAGTTACGTACAGTCTTACATTTTCTATATGTTGTAAGCCTTCGTAAACAACAGTGCGTGTACGAATTCTTTTGACCAATAATACGTAAATATATGTGTGTGCGTATATAGGCTGTAAAATGAGGGAAGAGCGTGGGTGTGGGCGTGGGTGTGGGCGTGGGTATGGGCGTGTACATGTGCGTGAAACACTATGAAAATGGCGTATGTGTGTGCGTGTATAATTATGAATAATGACGTGCGCGTGACTAGGAAAGAATTTGTTACGAGTGAGAGTATACGTACGCCTTTTCCATAGCTTAGTATCCATCTCTCTCTCTCTCTCTCTCTCTCTCTCTCTCTCTCTCTCTCTCTCTCTCTCTCTCTCTCTCTCTCTCTCTCTCTCTCTCTCTTTGTGTGTGTGTGTGTGTATGTGTGTATAAGAAGTCAACAGCATACCAGACACACACACACTAAAGCACTTGATGTCCAAAGTGATAAGCATAAGTGTTTGTTCATCCCAGACCAACCAACCCACCCACCTACCAACCCACCTACGACTACCTACCAACAGCATAATTTATATACCCTTCCTGTCCTTACCTCTCTCTAGCCACCCTTTCCTGTGTGTGTCTTTCTATCTTGGGGATGTCCTTATAGCTTCTCCTTCCATCCCACCTATCTACCCCCTTCCTCATCATCTTCTCTGTCCTTCCTATCTCATCATATATTCTCTTTCTCCCTTCTTTTCTTTTTCTTTTCAATGTCTTAATTTCTATTCTTTCCAGTCCCTGTTATCACTCTTCTTTCATAAACCTCTCTCTCCTTACCAGCCCCTCATTTCCTCTCCTCTCAATCCCTTTTATATCTCCTACGTATATCTCTACCACATCCAGACTCTCCTTACCAACCCCTCGTTTCCTTTCCTCTCAACCCCTTTCATATCTCCTACGTATCTCTCTACCACATCCAGACTCTTCTTACCAACCCCTCGTATCCTTTCCTCTCAACCCCTTTTATATCCCCTACGTATCTCTCTACCACATCCAGACTCTTCGCTATCATTTCCAACTTCATCCTCTAACCCTTTGCATCAGCTTGCCCTTACCACCTGGACCACACCCACCCCTTCTTCTCAGCTCAGCCCCAGACACTGATGATGAAGTAGATGCCAATTATAAGGTGTTGTTCTGCTCCGTCTTCCCTTCATTGTTCCACCGTATACACACTTTCTTTAACCTCTCTCTGTTCCACCTTGCGTACACACAAACACTTTGCCTCTCTCTGTCCAACCTTACACACACACACACACGCACACACTTTGCCTCTCTTTCACTATCCTGGTATCGTACATAATAAAATGTTACCTGGACTCCTGCAGCTGAGCTCAGGCAGATGATAAAAAGTGGTGTTTGTAGGTCAGGGTGATGCTAAAGGCTGGTTCAACAACCCTACACTTCAATATACAATTTTAAAAACTTAGCTTCGATAATATACTGTATACAGTATATACTGTATATAGTATATACTGTATATATAATATATATAAATTCATAGTCAAGGTACAAATTTAGATATGAGTGTGTGGGAGGGGAAAGTCCCCGGCGTGACCTGCTGTGGACTAACGCCAACCCCAGTGTGGGTCAGGTCACTGGGGCGGGGTGGGGGGGGAGTTCAAAGCAAAGAAGTAAAGGCTGCTTACCAAATATAATCACAACACCGTGTGAAATAAATAGCCTAAATAGATAACCTCACTTGTGAATCGAAGAGGCCAACAGATGTGAAGCATGGGTGTTGTTCTCTAAGTTATACGAATGGGGTATAGCCTACATAACTTGTGAAGGTTAATAAGGCATGACACGAGAATAGAGACGCAAAGATGAACACAACAAAAGGGAATTAGTGAATGAGGAGAGAATGGGAAAGATCTGGGCGGGAACGTAGTGAAGTAAAGGGCACAAACACACAAAAAGTTAAAATATGAGAAGAGAAGCGTAGGATGGATGGAAAAGTTGTGGTGGGAGAGAGTTGAGTAGGATAATGTTGTTAAGAGCTAGTGTACCGTAGAGTCATACAAGTTTTTCACCATTGTGTTGTTGGAAAAGTAGGAGGAGGAAAAAGTGCCACAGCGAAGGTAAACAAAGGATATTAAACGAAGAAGGGACGAGTAGTAGTGGTAGTAGTAGTAGTAGTAGTAGTAGTAGTAGTTGTTGTTTTTGTAGTAGTAGTAGTAGTAGTAGTAGTAGGAGGAGGAGGAGGAGGAGGAGGAGGAAGAGGAGGAAATGAAATGGTGTAAAACGAAATATGATGATGTTTAAAGACTGAAAAATGGTATAGAATAATGTGCTATGAGAGAGAGAGAGAGAGAGAGAGAGAGAGAGAGAGAGAGAGAGAGAGAGAGTGGGTACCGTAAGTAACGTTTGCACAAACTGACGTGAGTACATACATACATACATAGCTCCGGCCGGCCTCATAGCCAGATGTATGTATGCGTGTTTGTTCTAGTGTGTGTGTGTGTGTGTGTGTGTGTGTGTGTGTGTGTGTGTGTGTGTGTGTGTGTGTGTGTGTGTGTGTGTGTGTGTGTGTGTGTGTGTGTGTGTGTGTGTGTGTGTGTAGCATCTTCCCACTCAGCCACCTGTAGTCTTATACTTCTTACACACTTTCTACACACGCCAAGCACTGTACTCATTAAAGGGACATTCTCTCCTTGGTGAAGTGGAAGCTCTATAATTCCTCCAAACTATATACCAGCAAACAGACCACTGCACTTGTTACCATCATAATAAGGAGTCATTATTATCCCACCAATTTACTCTGAAAAATTAATAATCTCACCTTAAGTTCTTGTGTCATGCATATTATAATCACACACACACTCGCTACTTCGGGATAATCAAGTCTATATTTCGTGTTCTACTGGTTTGTCTTTACGCTTGTTCATATCGTGGGAATATAGGGATAGGGACGGCGAGGTTTGGTAAAGAATCATTAATAGTTGAAGAAAGATTTGGATTGAAAGGACCCTATGATCGTGTATGAGACCTGGTGGCTTTTGATTCCTCCTGACTATACCTCGAAACAAGCTCATTCAATCTAGATAGTGTTTCGTGGCAATGTTTGAAGCACTCACTAACCTCCAATTTTCTGACTACATCACACAGGGGTCCTTAACAGAAGAATGAATGAAGTAGGTGAAAATATACTACTGTATGGGAGAACAGAGAGACAAGGGCGGTGGTATACATGAGAGGAGAGGTGAGCAGGAGGTCATACAGGCAGACAGGATGGAGGGAAGTAAGTGTTGGTGCATTGTAACCGAGTAGTGAAAGTTGTGTTGGGAAAAGTTGGTAAGGAGTGCAGTTCCTGGTGCTGCTGCTGCCCACACAACACAACACAACACAACACAACGCAACGCAACACAACGCAGAATCATCCCGCCCCTCCCTGCCCCTCTCCTCCCCCTTCCCTGCCCTGCCCTTCCCTCCCTGCTCCACCCCCGCCCCTCCCTGCCCCACCCAACCCCACCCCTCCCCGCTGAAGTGTACAGTCCGAAACAAAATTGATATCCCGTTGCCACCAGTGAAGAAAGGTTGGCAAAAACTCGTGGCTTGTGTTGGTATATAGTCTTGTCCTCATTTATAATTATGCATACATACATCACCCTCAATTATATACTCAGTCTAAATAGGGTTTCCACATAATTTATACAGTAGAGTAGAGCCACGTGTTGATGTTGTAAAGTAAACCAATGCTCAAATAATCAATGTGACTTGATAGCAGGGGATATATACCATATTTTTATTGACTGTACCTACTATTCACATAATACGGAGATGGTAAAACTGTCAATTATATTATTTTTGTATTATGAACTTTTATTTACGAATGGCAAAGCCGCAGAGGGATACCGGCAACAATAATTAAAAGGCTAGTATACATTTGGGTACATTGGAGTGCCTTGAGTCCTCCAAAGTATGCCAGGAAACAACAGGACCAGATAAACAAAAGTAATGGTGACTTGACTATAGCTGTTGCCTGGAATAAATAGTTTGGTAAGAATCAGTTGCTCCAGATTTACCAACACTATACTTACTTACTATCTCCATAAAAACACAATTTCATCCACTCTTTCCTAATACCAAGTCAAAATAAAATATGAACGAAGTATGAAAATAAAATATGACCATGAACGAAGGATAGGAAAAAAAATGACAAGGAATAATTCGTCAATGTGAGAGGAGAACAATTTATTTTACAGAATTATAATATTAGATAGTAAAGTATTCGAGTTACTGTATTATTTATTATGTATATGTGATGTTGTTGTTGCTGCTCAAGACTTAACAGCTCAATTCCCCCCTCACGGTATTTCCTCCATTTCCTCAGAATATATGATTTTACGGTGAGTTTCAGGAAAGGGCAACAACTTCCCTCCACCAACACCATTCCCTCAGTGACGTTGATGGAGGTTTAATTTATAGATGTTTTAACTACTGGCAGGCTGAGTGTTTAGACAATTGATTTATGTGTGTGTGTGTGTGTGACAGAGAGAGAGGGTGAGTCAAAGAGAGAAAGACAGAGACAAAGACAGAGACAGAGACAGACAGAGAGACAGATATACAGAGACAGAGAAAGAGACAGAGAGAGAGAGTGTACCTACATATGTGAAAAGGAAGGAAAACTCTGTAATGTCACATGCAGTTTCCACATCAACAATACCCATGCAAGCTCAACTTATTGTCGTCGTGGAATAATAATATACCGTGTACATCCATCTTGAATAACTTGCATGAGTCCCCGTGTTGTACAGAGTCACTATATAGGAGGAGAATGGTGGTGGTGGTGGTGGTGGTGGTGGTGGTGGTGGTGGTGGTGGTGGTGGTGGTGGTGGTGGTGGTGGTGGTGGTGGTGGTGGTGGTGGTGGTGGTGGTGGTGGTGGTGGTGGTGGTGGGGTTTGTTTGGCTGACGACTGATATTATTTGTTGGTGGGTTGGTTTGTTTGTTTGTTTGTTGCGTGCGGGTGAATTGTGACCCACTTACAGGTACACACACACACACACACACATATATACACACACACCCACACACATACATACACACACACACACACACACACACACACACACACACACTTATTTATCCATATGTCTGTCTATCTATATATCACGCACACACACACACACACACACACACACACACACACACACACACACACACACACACACACACACACACACACACACACACACACACACACCGTAACATTTAGCTATTTGGGAGATATTATAGCTAGTAAGATGAGAAGGACGAGTGGAGTGCAAGTGATAAAAACGAATGGAAAGGAGAAACATGATTGAGGCGTGAGAGAAGGAAGGTTACCTGGTGCACTGCTCACTGTAGCTGACCTCTTTGATGGGGACGCGGCCGGCTCAGTTTTTGTCCTACATGTACAGTTGGACACAGGAATTGGTGGTACAGCCCAGGTGAAAGATACTTGTCCCATTTGAGTAACCAGTGTCTATTATCAGGTACTTGTTTTTTATTACCATCCTCAATACTGACTTCTGCTCCTATTTAGCACTAAGGAACTTGATATTGGCAGAAATCAACCATCTTTCACTTGGGCAGTACCACGAATTCTTGTGTCCAACTGTACCGTGCCTTTACAAAACATAGAAAAACAAGAGTCACTGAAAATCGGTTGTGTTGCCTGTAAGTTGCATGTACGGTGATTAAAATTAAATATACTCGGTGAAATGAAAGGCGTTTTGCCACTTTTATCTCTCCAACACAAGATTTTTTTTTATGATATTATACCGTGTTGGGTAAGATGTAGGTAAATATAGTGTTAGGTAATGATAGGTAAGAGTGATAGAAATTGATAGGTAAATATAGTGTTAGGTAATGAATGATAGGTAAGAGTGATTGAAATTGATAGGTAAGACATTGTTAGGTAATTAATGATAGGTAAAGACAGTGTTAGGCATAGGTAAGACATTGTTAGGCATAGGTAAGACATTGTTAGGTAAGTACAGGTCAGTAAGTATCCTCGGGGGAATAAATTTGAGTAACAGGTAATTATTAACTTTCCTACTCCATTACCATTAGTGTGTGGCTCTCCTTGGCCTGACTACCAGTGCAAAATATTAAAACCTCTACCGATATATTATAAGTATTTGTTGTATATTTACTTTTCCTCAGCTCATCAGTGTCGTAAATAATACTAGTTGTGTTTGGCCACCCTAGAGTTAAGAACGAGTCTGTCACACTTGCAGGGAATCAAATGTAGGTATGTTACTTGTCGACTGTCAAATGTGAACATAATATTTACCTCGAGTTTATAAATGGGACAAATGATGAAAGTTAAAACCACGAGGCAAGCAAGTCCAACCCAACCCGAGGACGGAAACTGCACGGCGGAGGGTGAAGGAAATTTTATATAAAGCCTTTACGGTGGAGTTTGTGTTTTATATAGTGATGATTTCATAGTGTTGTCTCGTAAATAGTGTTGTCATCTGTACAGTTGTTTTATACAGTGTTGTTATAATGTAGAATAATGTATAGTGGTTTGTTTATATGAATACACAACAGTTGCATCTTTAAAGCATATCGTCTTGTTCTATACAAAATTGTTATTCTTATATTATTATACAATATTGTTTTTACAAAGCAGTTGTGTTAATGCATTTGTGTTTTATATTATATACGGTAATATTATGTATCATTATACATAAGCCTCTATATGTATATACAGTAGCGTCAGTATACAGTAGCATCTCTTCTATACAGTATAATCTCTTGTATACAGTAGCACCTCTTCTATACAGTAGTGGTAGTGACGTGTAACACCTTGACAGAGTGAGTGGTAGTGTAATTATCTTTTCATTCAGCAGGAAGGAATATTTACCTCCACACAACAACACTCTTTCTTTATTACTCACGCTGTTGCTGTTGTTGTCGTTGTTGTTGTTGTAAGGAAGTTGGAGGTCACAAACATCTTACTTATCCTTCTCTATTTTTAAGGACCCTGTGTTGTGATCTTGTATGGGAATTGGTGGAGGCTTCTGATTCCTCCTGACTATACCACCAAACCTGCTCCTTCCATATAGGTGGTGTTGCGTGGACTGCAATTGTAGGACTTTTTTTATTTTAACCTTAAATTTTCTGACTACATCACAGGGTTGAAAAAAAAATAAAGAGATGAAAATAATAATAATAATAATAATAATAATAATAATAATAATAATAATAATAATAATAATAATAATAATAATAAGCTCACTTTTCCTTCTCATTGTCGTTTCTGTGGGTGTAAAAATTGTTCAGTAATGTGTGAAGAAATGTTGAGGAAACAGACATTTATGCAACAAAAGTGTGGTAGGTTGGAGTGACAAACAAACAAACATACATAGATACAGACATACAGCTAGACAGACAAAGAGATCAACATCTCGAAAGACAGACAGATAGACAGATAGATATACAAACAAATATATAGACCGCCAGACAGACAAACAGATAGAAATACAGAGATACAGATAGACAGACAGATTCGACAAACAGACAGATTGACATATAGACAGACAGATAGACACACACACACACATACAGACAGACAGACAGAAATACAGAGATACAGATAGACAGACAGATTCGACAAACAGACAGATTGACATATAGACAGACACACACACAGACAGACAAAAATACAGAGATACCGATAGACAGACAAACAGACAGATTGACATATAGACAGACAGATAGACACACAGACACACAGACAGACAGACAGGAAGGAAGGAGGCAGTAGGCGACCTCCAGTGTGTTAAATAAATGTCCCTCCCTCCTCCCTCCTCCACCACTCATCCTTATTAAAACGTGACTCACTAAATACGACACCTACACTTGTCTCTTTCTCTCATACATACATACATACACATATAAATACATACATACTTTCATTCATACATACACACACACACCACACATACACTAAATTAGACATTACATCTTATACATTGCATACATATTCTCTCTCTTTCTTTTTCTCTTACTTATATAACATGCATACTCACTCTCTCTCTCTCTCTCTCTCTCTCTCTCTCTCTCTCTCTCTCTCTCTCTCTCTCTCTCTCTCTCTCTCTCTCTCTCTCTCTCTCTCTCTCTCTCGTACACAGTGTTACTTTTACCCCCTCTGGTGACCGTTTGTGGTAGTGAAGGATGTTGTTACTTTCCTCCTTTACTTCTTTATATATATTTTCACTGTGTCTTTTTTCCACCTTTATTATTGTGTTGGTCTAATTCACCCTTCATTTTCCTTTTATTGTTGCTTTCCCACACATTCTTTTACTCTCATTTTTTATCTTTATTTCCATTTCTTGTTTGTTATTATTATTATTATTATTATTAATATTATTACAGTATTATTATTATTATTATTATTATTATTATTATCATTATCATTATTATTATTATTTTTATTATCATTATTATCATTATTATTATTACTATTATTATTACTATTATTTTCATTATTATTATTATTATTATGTTCATTTTATTTTATCTTTATCCACTTTTACTTTCACCTTGTCATTCTGTTTTTACTCTGCATTTTACCCTTCTCCTTTCATTACCTGCATGTTTCCTATTTCTTTCTATTTACAGCCATCTATGCTTTATCATGGTCTGTTACACACTTCCACAACACACACACACACACACACACACACACACACACACACACAGTAGGCTATACATGTGTGTGATGAATGGTCTGGATATAGGTAGCCTAGAACCGTAAACCATGCATGTAAGCAAGTGGAGTGTGTAAAATAACAGACAACGTACTGTAAAATAATAATATATGGCCTGTGTGTAGTGAAATATATATATATAGCCATGAGGTGTGCTGTAAATAATAGAAGATGAATGGCAAATATATATACTGTAAATATTTAGGGGAGAACCTCTTGTCTTTGATAAATTGATGGACTATTGATTCCTCCATAATTAACCTATACAGTAACTCAAGAAACGAATGACTTTAATTAAGGGGGGAAAGTTTTTGTGCTGGTATAAATCTGGAGCAACTGAATCCTCCAATTTATTCCAAGCCACAGAACACTATTATTTTTTACTCTTCTTGGTCCTGTTTCCTATAACATACTTTGGAGGAATCAATGCACTTCAATGTACCCCCCTCCAAAAAAAAAAAAATGTATAAATATCACTGTGAGCCTGTGTGCTTGTGTATGAAAATTGGAGGCTTCTGATTCCTCCTGACCATGCCACGAAACCATGCAGCTCCTTCCATATAGATGTGTATGTGTGTTTGTGTGTGTGTGTGTGTGTGTGTGTGTGTGAGTGTGTGTGTGTGTGTGTGTGTTTCATGGCTATATGTGAAGGACTCATATACCTCCGTTTTTTCTGACCACATCTGTTCCAAGACTATGTGCCTCGACTGTACACTACATGGACGTCTGCCCACCCGCCTGTATGTGTTGTCATATAGTAATAGTGGGACCGGTTAGACAAGGTGCCCTCTCTCTCTCTCTCTCTCTCTCTCTCTCTCTCTCTCTCTCTCTCTCTCTCTCTCTCTCTCTCTCTCTCGTCCACTCTCACTCTCACTCATTCTTGGTCCTTTCCGGTTCCCCTGTGTGTGTATGTATGTCGTCTCTCTCTCTCTCTCTCTCTCTCTCTCTCTCTCTCTCTCTCTCTCTCTCTCTCTCTCTCTCTCTCTCTCTCTCTCTCTCTCTCTCTCTCTCTCTCTCTCTCTCTCTCTCTCTCTCTTTTACGTGTGTGTGCGTGTGTATATATGTAAGAGAGAGAGAGAGAGAAAGAGTGTGTGGGTGTGTGTGTGTATATATATATGTGAGAGAGAGAGAAAGTGTGTGTGTCTGTTTGTCTGTCTGTCTGTATGTATGTGTGTTCCTGGAAACAGACCCTGGAAAGTACGGCAGTTCTGTCGGCTGATGGGGGGGAGGGGGGGAGGGGGGTTGGGGGTGTGATAGAGGGAGGGAAAGAAAGTGAGTGTGAGAGAGAAAGTGAGTGTGGAGGGATGAGGGGGAGGTATAATAAAAGGAAGGAGAGAAAGAGATAAAATATTCATAATGATAATAATAATAATAATAATGATGATGATAATAACAACAGCAACAACAACAACAACAATAATAAAAATAATAAGAATATAAATATAAATAATAATAATAATAATAATAATAATAATAAATTTCTTAATAAATACAAAAATATATAAATTAATAAATGCTACAAACAACAGGGCCAGAATGGAGAGTGAAAGGAAGAGGTAAAGGATAGTGTTGGTAAATGTCACCAACTTGTCGTGTCAAGGTGCAGGACAACCCAATCGAAACTAAGATTATTATATGCTGTGTTGTGATGTGAGAGAATTATTGTGTTGTGGTGAAAGGGTGAAAGGAGTAGAGCTGGTGAGTGAGAGTGTGAGTGTGTGAGTGTGAGTGTGAGTGTGTGAGTGTGTGTGAGAGAGAGACGGGAAAATAGTAGCTGCATGGAGAGAACAGTCGGCTTGGAAAGGAGGTGACAGGGTTAGGGAGACAGAAGACAGGATGGAGAAGAGGAAAATAGGGACAGACAGGACAGACAGACGGACAGGACAGAGAAGAGGAAAGTAGTGGAGAAGAAATAGGAGGAGGAGGAGGCAGGAGATGGTAAATGAGAAGTCTGCATGCATGGTGACAAAAAATTATAAATATTTACACACAAAGGATAAAAAATGAACAGTGGAGATGAAATGAGGGCAAGAAAAGGTATAGCTGATGAAGTCCCACAAAAAGGAAGTAAGGATAAAAAATGTTTAATGAGGCACGTACAGAAATGAAGTGGAAACAGGAGGAAGTGTTCATGGAGATGGAGGGAAAGAGGAAAAGAAGGACAGACAGACAGACAGGATAGAGATGAGGAAAAGGAGGACAGACAGACAGGATAGAGAAGAGGAAAAGGAGGACAGACAGACAGACAGACAGGATAGAGAAGAGGAAAAGAGGACAGACAGACAGACAGACATGATAGAGCAGCGGAAAAGGAGGACAGACAGACAGACAGACAGGATAGAGCAGAGGAAAAGGAGGACAGACAGACAGACTGACAGACAGGACAGAGAAAAGGAAAAGGAGGACAGACAGACAGACAGATAGGAAGGAAAACAGACGTGAAAACAGAAGGTACACAACAGATCAGAAATAAAGAAATGTTAGACTGACGAACTGACGAAGGGTGTTTTAAAAGAAAGGTAATACTAGGACCGAAGAGATGGTTGGGTTGGGTTGGGTTGGGTTCGTTTAGGTTGGGTTCATATGGTTGTGGACCCTTGTCGTGTGTGTACCTGCAACAAGGAGCATCTGGTACATGACACACACACACACACACACACACACACACACACAACTGGAGGATCATGGTATACCTTGACCGTAGGGGAGGGCTGCCTGGGAGATTATAGGGGGATGTTGTAGCTGTGATCATAGTTATTTAATATTATCAATGAACGTGTCGACTTCTGATTATAATGATGACCTTCAGACGTTACAGATCATCCTTGCTTTAGTACCTACTGAAATTTGTAAACATTGTACTGGATACTGAATATACATATGGTTTTTCTTTAGTCTTTTTCCCGATACTATTATGTATTTTTAACGTTGTATATTTTTATTGTTTATATTTACGCCAAAATCTCACTTTTCTCCAAATTTCGTGAAAGAGTAAACAATATTTGACCCTCATTGTTAACCAATACTTCAACCAATGGCCTTTTAAAGGGAAGGTATAATAGTCTTGGTATATGTGGAGATAATGATTCCTCCAAACTATTCCCAGCAACAGACCAACATGTTTTATTACGAGTATTTTTTTGTGAATCTGGTCCTTGTTTCCTGGCATACTTTGGAGGAATCAAGGTGCTCTAATGTACCAGAAGTAATAATACTCTCCCCTTAAATATAATCACTTCGACAGACAGAAACGACAACGAACGGATGAGCAAAAAACATTACCTCCCTGACTTTTTTGGCGGATGTATATAGCAAGTTGGTTGAGTCCCTGAACCCATAACCACTCAGCCAGACACACACACATCCTCTGTAATACTTGCCCTTCGCCTGCCCTACAGTTTTTCTTTCTCTCTCTTTTCTCTCCTGGACTTACCCACCACCTGAAGGGCAAAGCAAGGAAAGTAAAGGTGTGAGTGAGTGTTGTGTCTGGGAAGGAATATTTAATAGTAGCAAGATAAGATGCAATTTTCTGTATATTACATGGTTATCTAATAGTAGAAAGATAAGATGCAATTTCCTGTATATTACATGGATATTTAATAGTAGCAAGATAAGATGCAATTTTCTGTATATTACATGTATTGCATTGGTGATTTACAAACAGATGAGAATTAAGGGGATAGTAAAATTTGGGTACATGATTTTTCCAAAGTATATATATAGGTTATGCCAGGAAACAGGACCTGGTCAACTAAAAGAATGGTGGTCTGTTGCTGAGAATCGCCATCATCACCGTCACCATAATTTCTCCCCTTAAAGGACCCTGTGATCGTGTATAAAAACTGGAGGCTTCTCTGATTCCTCCTGACCATGACGCCACGAAACAAGCTCCTTCCATATAGGTGTGTGTGTTTCGTGGCAATATTAGAAGGACTCGTATAACTTCTAAGACCAAGATCATGATAATTATGTGTAAATAAACCGCCCGAGTGACAGAAAGAGTCAAAACGGAAAAAAAGTAATTATGAACCCAGAGATAAGATCAGAAAACTGGCAAACTATAGATCCCCCAATTCATCTAACTTATACCCTACAATTTTCAGTCCACATTCCTCCATCAAATCTGTCTGTCTGTCTGTCTGTCTTACCATCATCATTATAATCAGCAATATTTGGTAAACGCCCTCTATCATGCACGACGGACAACTTTCCCTTTTTTCTCGCGAGGGCCTCTGTGTGTGTGTGTGTGTATGTGTTTTGTGTGTGTGTGTGTGTGTGCGTGTGTGTGTGTGTGTGTGTGTGTGTGTGTGTGTGTGTGTGTGTGTGTGTGTGTGTGTGTGTGTGTGTGTGTGTGTGTGTGTGTGTGTGTGTGTGTGTGTGTGTGTGTGTGTGTGTGTGTGTGTGTGTGTGTGTGTGTGTGTGTATGTGTGTGTGTTTTGTGTGTGTACGTATATTTTTTCCCTTTTTTTTGGGGGGTGGGGGTCACTTTCGTCTACGTTATCCTGCAAGACCTTCCCATCCCTTGCTTCCTCTCCCATGCACCTACTTTCTCCGACCTTATCTTGTCCTTCCCACCAACCAACCACCCGTCCCTTCCCTACCCTATACCCTGCCTGTATCCCGGTGACCTGTACATGTGGGTTAGTAATGATAGTGGTGGTGGTGGTGGTGGTGGTGGTGGTGGCCTTCCTTTCTCTTTCAACCGTTGCCTGATTCTTGGATTTTCTCAATGCATATTTGGCACGATATGTGTAGGCTGTTGTTCTCTCTCTGCTTGTTAGTGTGTGTCCTTGTTTGTTGCTTGATCTGTGTAGGTTGTTCTCTCTCTGCTTGTTTGTTTGTGTCCTTACTTGTTTCTTGATCTGTGTAGGCCATTATCTCTGCTTATTTGTTTGTGTCCTTGTTTGTGTTAGTACCTCTATAGGCTGTTCTCTCTCTTCTCATTATCATCATAAACTGTGAGAAGATGATTGATGATGTAGGTACTGTTCCCGACCTCCAATATTATCAGTCCTCCTATATCCTGGATGAAATGAACTGGTGAAGGTCAGAGCCACTTTCACTGCCCATCCATCCATCCAACTTTTTTCTCAGGATTCCCCATGCACTCTCACTTACCCTCCCCCCTTCTCTCTCACTCTCTCTCTCTCTCTCTCTCTCTCTCTCTCTCTCTCTCTCTCTCTCTCTCCAACCTCATTTCCTCTGGCTCTCCCACCACTTTCATTCCTTGTTTTCTCCTAGTTCCTTGTCGCTTTCTCCTTCTTGTGTTCGTTTTCTCTTCATTCCATCACAGTATCTCATTTGTTTTTCATCCATCCTATATCTCTCTGTTTGTTCCTTTTGTCCTGCATCGTCAGTTCATCTTTCTCTTTCTACCTTCCTTCTTTTTTTTCGCCCTGTTTATTCAGTTTTTCTTGTACCGTCAGTTTGTCCTTCTCTTTCTTGCTTCAGTTTTTTCCCCCTCCTCTGTGTTCGTGTTCTACCCTATCACCCTGTTTATTCCTTGCTTCCTGTACCCCCAGTTTGTCCTTCTCTTCCCCCTTCCTTATCTTTCTCCTCTCTGTTCCTTTCAGTTTATTTTTCTTTCTATTCCTTCCTTTTCTTCCCCCTCTGTGATCCATCAGTTTATTTTTCTCATTTATTCCTTGATTCTCTTTCTCCTCTGTGTTCCTTTTAGTTCGTCTCTCATTTATTCCTTCATTCTCTTTCTCCTCTGTATTCCTTTCAGTTCGTCTCTCAATTATTCCTTCCCTTTCTTTCATCCTCTGTATTCCTTTTAGTTCGTCTCATTTATTCCTTCCCTTTCTTTCCTCCTCTGTGTTCGTATGCCACCCTATCCTCCATCCCCTGAGTGGTTTCCCAGAATAACGGTCTAGAGTAGATATAGAGAGTGTTGGGGTCCCTTTATACCTCCATGGTGTGGGGTCGGTCCCTGTTGACTCCCCTTCACCATGACCTTGCTGGGAAGAGAAGAGGACGAGTGTTGCCTCCAGCCTTGTGTGTCCCACGTCTGACCTCTGAAGCTTCATGGGGCCTTTCTTCGTTATCCCAGACCCCCATCTGTCCGCCAGCCAGCCAGCCAGCCCACCTCTCTCTCCTCTTTCACTTTTCTTGCCCGCTTGATTGGATCCCTTCCATGTTCTCTCCCCTTCTTTCTCCCTCTCCCCTTCTGTCTTTTCCCCGCTCTCTCCCTCCCCCCTTGTGTCTCTTCCTCTCTCTCTCTCCCTCTCCCCTTCTGTCTCTTACCCTCTCTCTTTCCCTCTCCCCCTCTTTTACTCTCTATTTTTCTCATGCTCTCCTTTTTAACGTTCTAACCTTCCCCTCTCTATCTACGTATCCCATTCTTTCCTCTCATTGATTCATTTCCATCTTTCCCTCGGTATATGTCCTTCATGCATCTCTCTCCTTTCCTGCATGTCTTCTCTTACCTCGTTCGTCAGCCTTCCTTCATTTCCTCTCTCTGCATTTCCATTCTCCCATACACAGTACATTATCTCCCCTCCTGCCTCCTTCCCTCTGTCTTTCCTCTCTGTCTCTTCTCTCCTTCCTCTCCTCTTCCTATACTCTGCTCATCTGTCTAACTCGTGTACAGTACATTCCCCATAAGCCTCCCGTCCTTTCTGCGTAGGTGAGACAGCCAGAGGGAGGTATGGGGTAGAAAGTAATAGCCGAGAAAAGATAGGCAGGAGATACGAGGAGGGTGTTCAGGAATGAGGCTGGGAGGCATTGGGAAGGGATATAGAGGAATGGGAGATACGGGTGAAAGTTTGAGAGGCTGGGAGGGACAGGCAGGGCAGGCAGGCAGGAAATATATTATATGGTGTAAATATGTGGGAAGGAACGACGGAAGCAGACGGAGAAATGTGAGAGGTACATACGGCAAAATGGGAGGGACTGGGAGGGAGGAAGGTGAGATGAGAAAGGCTAACAACAGGAAATGGAATAGTGAGGAAAGTGTGAGGCAGGTAAGAAAAGGAGAGAGATGAGGGAGGGAGGGAGGAGGGGAGAGAGATGAATGCAAGAGGTAGATAAAATGGGAGAGAGGAGCGGAGGATTAGAGAGAGAGAGAGAGAGAGAGAGAGAGAGAGAGAGAGAGAGAGAGAGAGAGAGAGAGAGAGAGAGAGAGAGAGAGAGAGAGAGAGAGAGAGAGATAAAGGAAGGAAGGGAGGGAGGGATGGAGGGAGGGAAGCCAAGATTATAACCTCAAGTAGGACAAACAATTATTACAAGTGAAAGTTGGGTGTGGTGAAAATAAACAGAGCGAAACGAATGAAACTGGGATGACTACAACGGGACGAACCACTGTTTACTGTTACAACGGTGATGGGGGTGGGGTGGGTGTGGGTGTTAGGATGTGTTATAAAGGCATGAAGTGTTACAGCATTATGATGGGGTGTTACGAAAGGATAAAGAACTTATAACGGAATGAAGGAGTATTACAACGGTACATAGGGTGTTACAACGGGATAAAGAACTGTTACAACGGAATAAAGAACTGTTACAACGGAATAAAGAACTGTTACAACGGAATAAAGAACTGTTACAAGCTAATGAATGAGTAACAGGACGTGACGGATCTAACAGGTTGAGTTTCACCAATTAAAACACACACATACGAACCAACGAACCCTACCTGTGTTGTGATGTGGAGTGGAGGTGGAGTGGAGTGGAGTAGAGTATAGAGTAGAGTGGAGTGGAGTATAGAGTAGAGTAGAATTGAGTGGAGTGGTGTAGGGTAGAGTAGAGTGGAGTGGAGTGGTGTGGTGGAGTAAGGTAGTAAGTAGTGGGAGAAATAGAAAGATGTGGAGTGGAGTGGTGGTGGAGTGTGGTGGAGTAAGGTAGGTAGTAGTTGGAGAAATAGAAAGATGTGGAGTGGAGTGGTGGTGGAGTGTGGTGGAGTAAGGTGGGTCGTAGTAGGAGAAATAGAAAGATGTGGAGTGGAGTGTAGTGGAGTGTGGAGTAAGGTAGTAAGTAGTGGGAGAAATAGAAAGATGTGGAGTGGAATGGTGGTGGAGTAAGGTGGGTAGTAGTGGGAGAAATAGAAAAATGTGGAGTGGGTTGGTAGACTGGTGGAGGGAGGGAAGATGGAAGAGGGAAGGAAGGTGGATGAAACAACAAGTGGATAGATGGATGAGTGGATGAGAGAATAGGATACATAACAGGTTGACATAATGAGTTACATGCCTATAAAAATAACATACATACATACATTACATTACATACACACACACACTTCTCTATCACCATCTCTTTTCATTCACTCTCCTCTCCACCTCTTTACCTCTTTATTTTCATTCACTCTCCTCTCCACCTCTTTATTTTCATTCACTCTCCTCTCCACCTCTTTATTTCCATTCACTCTCCTCTTTACCTCTTTACTTTCATTCACTCTCCTCTTTACCTCTTTACTTTCATTCACTCTCCTCTCCACCTCTTTATTTTCATTCACTCTCCTCTTTACCTCTTTATTTTCATTCACTCTCCTCTTCACCTCTTTATTTTCATTCACTCTCCTCTCCACCTCTTTACTTTTCGTCACCTTGTCCATATTGTCATTTTCTCTCATCCTCCTTTACATTCCATCATCATTTTTATCATTACATTTTCCGTCACCCCTTTTTTTACCTTCGGCACTTTATCTTATCCTCCTCCTCCTCTTTCTCTTTATCCTCCTCCTCCTCTTTCTCTTTCTCCTCCTCCTCTTTCTCCTCCTCCTCTTTCTCCTCCTCCTCTTCCTCCTCCTCCTCTTTCTCCTCCTCCTCTTTCTCCTCCTCCTCCTCCTCCTCTTTCTCCTCCTCCTCCTCCTCCTCCTCCTCTCCTCCTCCTCCTCCTCCACCTCTACCCAACCTGTTTATCTCGTGTACAAAGTATGAGGTCGTTGGATATATTCTTACTAAAATAAAAAAAATTGTATATATATATATATTATCACAATAGTCATGCACTGATATTTTACAGGTAATACATTCTTGAATTTAATATCAAGACTAATATATTTTTTCTGTACAAGTAAAGTGGGACAGAGAGGCGTCGTCCTGACGGGATATTTATAAAATAATATTATTGTTGGCTGAATTGTAGGTTAATGTTATCTAGAGTTTATTGTTATCTGTAAAGGCTACCAGGTCACTATTATACACTCAGAAGGTAAGGAGACTTTTTGATACATTGTACAGTCACCCATAATTTTTGTTGTAATAGTAATAATTAAGATAACGATAAAATGAAAATAATAATAATAATATATACATCAGTCAAAAAAAAAAAACTTCCCTTCACTCTCTTAATTTACTCCTCTCATCTCATAACTTTATTTTTTATCTTTACACTCTCTTCTCTCATCCCTTTCATCACTATACGCATCTTAAATTCCTCTCACCAATTGTCTCGTATCCCGACCACCAAGACGCAAAAAGTTAAGCAAGGCGAAGAGTTATTGTGACAGTAATACAAGGAATCCATCCATCATCACTTTAATTCTTGCCTCCACACATCATTCTTACTCCAACACCCGTGACAGACACAATACAACACTACACTCGCCCACCACAGTCACTATAGCCCATGCACCTGAAGGAGTCTGAGCCTGAGATCTGATACAGGGGTCTGGTTTCTGGACGCTGCACCTCACCCAAACCATCACGTGACCACACACACACACACACACACACACACCTCTCGACCCAATGGAGGCCTTAGGTGGGATGTCGTCCAGAAACCGCCTGCTTCAGATCTCGTGTATAGTACGGAGGAATGAGTAGCCTTCCAATTTACCAACATGAGAAGCTCTCCTTAAATATGACTGACTGCATGTAGTTGCTATTGTCTATTTACCATGACAGCTAAAAGTCTTTCTACAGTTAAAACACTACAATTCGCCACTTACCCTGTCCCTCAGAAACTCTTCATTTTCTTGATCGTACAAATTTAGTGGAAATGTACACGTATTACTGTATGTTCATGTCACTACTCGTACACTTTAAATACATACACCAAACTCTGGGATGTTCTTGACAGCAATAATCAAAACTAATATTACCTGACCTACTGACTGAAGGGAAATATGCCCGAGTGA
>JAWZYT010000990.1:25000-67500 GCA_034508575.1 Petrolisthes manimaculis
GGGCGCTACGACAAGTACAGGAGCCCGACCCCCAAGCCTCACCCACACCATCCCCACCAGAGTCCCAGCCATCATCAACAACAACAACAACAGCAACAGCATCATCAACAACACACCCTTTCACACTCACCGAACCAGACCTACACAACATGTTCGAAGATATCAAAAAGGTGAGATAAACAAATGTATATTACAAAAAAAACAAAAAAAAAAACAGAAAGAAAAAAAACTTGGAATTTATCGTAGAGGAAAAAAAAATTCGAGGACAAGGTTTAATTAAGGGGATAATTCATTTTTTTGTACTTTGGAGTGCCTTGCATGATTCCTCCAAAGTATATGCTAGATAACAGGAACGAGAATAGCAACAAAAGTAATGGCGTTCTGTTGCTTGGAATAGTTTGGAGGATTCAGTTGCTCCAGAATATGACCAATACAAAACTTGCCCCTTAATATACCGTAGATGTAGTAGACAAATGATACACGTAGATAAAGTACGTATGAAAAGGACTTAAATATATAAAGTACGTATAAAAAGGACTTAAATATATAAAGTACATATAAAAAGAACTTAAATATATAAAGTACATATAAAAAGAACTTAAATATATAAAGTACATATAAAAAGAACTTGAATATATAAATAAGCATTAATTAAAGGAGACTAAAGTAGAGAAAGAGGAATTAAATACACTATAATCATTAGACATGTTGGACTGGAATATATTATACACTTATATATTGTATAGGAGTTAAGGGGGGGTGGGAATATGGGGACAGGCTTAGGAGGTTTAGGGAGGCTGTGTGTGGGGGTGCAGGGGTAGGGGGACAGGCTTGGGGGGGGGTGCGGGAATAGGGGGACAGGCTTTCTACCCACCCCAAGCCTGTTCCCCTATTCCCGCACCCCCCTAAACCCCCACCCCCCAAGCCTGTTCCCCTAAACCTCCCCCCCCCCCAAGCCTGTCCCCCTATTCCCGCACCCCCTTAAGAAGACTAAACTGGTTATTGAGAAGTAGTGAGTGAGTAATACTAAACAGTTATGTTATGTTATAATTGAGGTGTTTGGTGGCTGTAAAAAACTGGTTTATATCCTGTCCCAGACCACTCCTATAGAGGTGACGTCATCTGTACACTATACTAATAACAACACAACAATAACAACAAATATTATCTTTATCAGTAACAACAGAACAACAACAAACAAACATTATCTTTATCAGTAACAACACAACAACAACAAACATTATCTTTAACAGTAACAACACAACAATAACAACAAATATTATCTTTATCAGTAACAACACAACAACAACAACAAACATTATCTTTACCAGTAACAACACAACAACAACAACAAACATTATCTTTATCAGTAACAACACAACAACAACAAACATTATCTTTAACAGTAACAACACAACAACAACAACAAACATTATCTTTAACAGTAACAACACAACAACAACAACAAACATTATCTTTATCAGTAACAACACAACAACAACAAACATTATCTTTAACAGTAACAACACAACAACAACAACAAACATTATCTTTATCAGTAACAACACAACAACAACAACAAACATTATCTTTAACAGTAACAACACAACAACAACAACAAACATTATCTTTAACAGTAACAACAGAACAACAACAACAAACATTATCTTTATCAGTAACAACACAACAACAACAACAAACATTATCTTTATCAATAACAACACAACAACAACAACAAACATTATCTTTATCAGTAACAACACAACAACAACAAACATTATCTTTACCAGTAACAACACAACAACAACAACAAACATTATCTTTAACAGTAACAACAGAACAACAACAAACATTATCTTTACCAGTAACAACACAACAACAACAACAAACATTATCTTTAACAGTAACAACAGAACAACAACAAACATTATCTTTAACAGTAACAACAGAACAACAACAAACATTATCTTTATCAGTAACAATTGACAATAATACAACAATAAAAATTATATTTAATCCTTTATTAATTTTACACTAAGATGAATCAGGTGGTTTGGTTGTGTGTTTCAGATTCAGTCACTCTTCACTCAAAAGTCTTGTTGTAGAGTTTTTTTACTAAATATATTTGGGTGTATAATTATATTTCTTCACCGATCATTAGTTTGACCATTTTTTTTTTTTTTTTTTTTTTTTAATGATATACATATTATGACATCCTTATCTTATTCCACTAACACTCACACAACTCTTGACTCACCTCGATATTCTACTTCCATGATAATTATACTTTCACAACACAAAACATTCCCATGCAATTCACACACACACAGACAGACCAGGTCCTCTAAGGCTTTGGGTTTCCTGAGGGCAAGGAGTGAGAAGGCCCCTTTGAGATTGGATAAGGAGGCCCACAGTAAACCTAAGCTTATCAAGTGAGGTGGTGAGGTTGTTACTACTGTTCTATCTTGATTAGCCTTTAATTGGAGTTACTAAGAGGGAACAACACGTCAGTGGAAGAAAATACTGTAAATTAACAGTAACTATATCATGCTAAAACATCACATTATTCTTACAGTGGCTGGCTATATAGTTTCTCAAAAAAATATCTTCCTTTGTTACAGATTACTTATATAAATACTGTAAATTAACTATAAATATAACATCACCGATTACTTATATATTATACAGTATATATTTCTCTTACTCCTCACCTCCAGCAGTCAGTCGAGTAATAGTTTCCCCCCAACACTCCACTGCCAGAAAATTAGTCACATTTTTCATACTTAGGTGTCTTAGTTCTCAGCTGTCAACAACAATCCACACTGTCTATAAATCTTCACCATACCACCACAGTATGTTTAGGGAAGGTACAATTGTTTATAAATTGGAGGGCCACCAGAAATGTATCTATTCTCTTTTTTTTTTTTTTCATACCTGTCGAAAATGTACTGTCACAAACATTGAATTTCTTGGATTTTAGATTACGTGAAATTTGAAGGGAAAGCAGGTTTACACACACACACACACACACACACACACACATACACACACACACACACACACACACACACACACACACACACACACACACACACACACACACACACACACACACACACACACACACACACACACACACACACACACAGAGGTTCTCGCTAAGGGAAGTACCGTACTGTATGCGTACATTCCTGCTAACACGAACACAGGTGGTCGTACAGACAAGCAAAGCAAAGTCCACCTCACCCACTTTCTCCCCAGTAAAGAGTAATGTGGGAAGCCTGAAGTGACGTGATGTGGATGGAGATGTACACACACACACACACACACACACACACACACACACACACACACACACACACACACACACACACACGTAGAAAATCTAGCAAAGACAGTTCAAACACACACACACACATACACACACACACACACACACACACACACACACACACACACACACACACACACTCACACACACACACACACACACACACACACACCACACACACACACACACACACACAGATATTATTTAGCCTAGAGAGTTGTACACTTACACTCAAATCATAGCGTCCATGATCAGTCACTGTTATTTGGTTCTGTCAGTCAGTCAGTTAGTCAGTCAGTAAGTCATATAACCTATTTGCTTCTCTATATTCTTTTCTTACTAAGTCAGTCGTCCATACTTCTTTTCCCTGCAAAGGTTGAAAATTAAAAAAAAAAAAATATATATATATATACCGTACGCAATAAAAGTTTTATGTAAAATTGCACTTAAAGTTACAAGTGAAAATATAATAATACTAAGAATATAAGTTTTGTCCCTTACTGAAAGTGTAAAAAATGCAGTCACTCAATTATGTTATTATATTCAATTATTACTGATCTATAGACGTAGACAGAAAGTTATACTGTATATATTGATAATAAATAATAGGTTTGAGGGAACACGTATTTGTCGGTGAAAGTGAAATGATTGGAGTAAAAATATATACGGAACAGTAGGTTGGCAGGTGGGTGGTAAGAGTGATGAGGTGCTGGGAAAATGTTGAGGCTGGGATGAGACGAGGCAGACACACACACACAGTATAAAAAAAACTGGGATGAGGCCAGGCAGACACACACACAGTATAAAACTATGAACATAAAAGTGGGTACAAGTAGATGCAGTGTGTGTGTTTGGGTGAGAGAGAGAGAGAGAGAATGTGTGTGTGTGTGTGTGTGTGTGTGTTTGGGTTAGAGAGAAATAGTGTGCATGTGTGTTTGAGTGAGAGAGAGAGGCGGGGGGTGAGAGAGAGGGAAAGAGAAAGAGATAGTGTATGTGTTTGGGTGAGTGTGAATGAGACAGATGACGGGCACGAGTGAGAGTGAGAGCGGGTGGAAAAGTATTGAAATGTGGCTCTTAATGTCCGTAGAGTTAACTTGTCCTTGCTCTCCCTCTCTACTCTTACACTCTCCCCTTCTGGTCCTCCCTTCTACTCGCCGTCGCCTCTTCTCTCCCTCACTCTACACCCTCTCTCTCTCTACCCTAAAACTCCCCTCATCCTATTTACCGAAAAAAGATTCACCCCTTTAGGACCCTGTGATCTTCTCCAATTTTAGGACTACATCACAGGTGTCCCTTGAGGCAATAGGAAATACTTATATCTGTTTACAGTGTTTTAAGTGTAATAGGAACATAATAGAGTAGGGTAGTCAGAGTGTAGCTATTAGCCTGGAGGGATTGCGTTACTCCACCACCACCACCAGCAGGCAGGTACTCACTTCACTTCCCTTCCCTTCCCTTCCCTTCCCTTCCCTTCCCTTCCCTTCCCTTCCCTGTACAGTAACTCCTCCTCAAGCTGATGGTGGCCATAATTGTCTATAACTACTCTACCGCTAAGTGGACAGTACAGTGTTGGTAAATATACACCAACAACAACAACTGATTCCTACAAATTATTCCATGCAACAACAGTCCAGCCAGCCACCATTATTTTGGTTCAACCGGTCCTGTTTCCTTTTACATAATAATATAATACTTTGGAGGGATCATGGCGCTCTAATGTACAGTATGCTATGTACCCAAAGTGTTTAATATATTTACCCCCTTAACTGCATTGTCGTATCTAACCACCACAGACAGTAAATATCTCCCCAGATCTAGTCCCAATTTGTTGTTTACTCTGAGCTCTGTATATATAGGCTACCCATTACTATTGTGGTTTATAAGTTCAGCCATCCGTGATATAGAAGCCATACATGTACAGTCACGGTCAAAAGTCCCTGCGTCTGGCGTAACAAGAGATAGGGATGTAGATATAAACTTGTGGTCCATGTGTATACCTTTGATGTTGTGACGTTGTGATGTTGTACATAAATATAAAATTAGTATTGTGCTGTAGGAAGAAATGTGTATACTGAGTAGTGTAGTAAATAGGAATAACACTGGTAGAGGAGGGATGTTGAAAGTTGTAGAGACATAGGACTAGACTTATGGTAAAGTTTAGTGGTGTTGGAACTAAAAAGGAAGGTGTACGGGTTGGTGTCTTAGATTGGTAAAACATTGGCATCATAAGAGTGTTTGAAAAGTATAGAGAGACATGGATGGGTTGTAAGGTTTGATTAATGTTGTGGGAAGGAAGGAAGGTGTATAATGGTAAAGTATAGGTATAACATTGGTATATAAGAGTGTTGGAAAGTGTAGTAGTTTAGATAGTAATGCTTAAGTGTTGTGAGAAGGTTTGTATAATGGTATATAAGGAAGATGTAGTGTAGGATGATGTAGTAGAAAGTGTAACATGTGGCCCATTCCCCCTTCCCTTCTCTTCCCTTCCCTTCCCTTCCCTTCCCTTCCCTTCCCTTCCCTTCCCTTCCCTTCCCTCCCCTTCCCTTCCCTTCCCTTCCCTTCCCTCCCCTTCCCTCCCCTTCCCTTCCCTTCCCTTCCCTTCCCTTCCCTTCCCTCCCCTTCCCTTCCCTTCCCTCCCCTCCTCTCCCCTCCTCTCCCCTCCCCTTCCCTTCCCTTCCCTTCCCTCCCCTCCCCTTCCCTCCCCTTCCCTTCCCTTCCCTTCCCTTCCCTCCCCTCAGCTGGTATTCTATTCTCTATACACCACAAACCAACCACTCGGTCAGTTAGTCAGTTTGTAGGACAGCCGGGGAGAACACACGGCAGATGTTTTGTGGTGACTAGAGGCGAATACAAGAGAAAGAGAGAGAAATGACCAAAGGGAAGAGGTGGTGTGGTGGTTGAAGGGAGAGAGAACATGTAGGATGGAGATTAATGGAGAGAGGACATGTAGGATGGAGATTAGTGGATATGATAAAGGGAGAAAAAGGACTGGATGTAAAAATGAAGAGGAGAATGTGGGTCTTATTTACTTTTATCATTATTGTTATTATTAATTAAAATAGTGGATTACAGAGCTTCTATTTGTATCCTACGTAAGATCCGTGTAGCTCACCTTACAGCTCCATGATTGTGTGTGTGTGTGTGTGTGTGTGTGTGTGTGTAATAATGTCCAGGTGTTCGTGTACGTCATGTGTACGTGCTTGTAATGAGATCTAAAATGTACCTGTGGTCAGATTTAAACATCAACAAATACACGTGTTTCACTTTTAATGTGTGTGGCTTTCTTCCTTGCTTTAGTTAACATTATAATGATCATCACGTCTCTTATACCTGTCTCCATCCACCTGCTTGTGTTAATTATGGGGAGAAATTCTTGATGGTAAATTGGAGGACTACTTAATCATCCAAACCATGACACGAAACAACAGAGACCCTATTTGTAACACTGAGGCCATTGGTTTCTTAGCATAGTTTGGAGGAATCAGTGGCCCTCCAATATACCAACCAGAAAACCTCTCATTAACTATAAGTAATCTTTTTCCCTTGGTAATAAAACTTTGTCTTTTGGTCTGTTTATAATTATACGGTCTTATGTGAATGTCTTGTTGTCTGTTTATATGTGGTCGTGTCAGAATATGTTGGTCTGTTTTATACGGTCTTATCTGAATGTCTTGCTCTGTTTATATACGATCGTGTTTTGTTTATATATTTGTTTATAGTTTGTTTATATACGGTCGTGCGTGAATGTCTTCTTTTAATTCATATGTCGTCAGTTGATTCATGGTCGTGATTATGACTAAAAAAAGATCTCTCTGATTATGTATGCTCCCTAATTCCCTGGTGTTGGTAACATTTGGTTTGGGTGGGTTAACATCTGGTTGTGTCTGCATGAAAGTGTCTCGGATTATATATTTTCCTGCTGGTGCTTAATAATTAGACTCGTGGTCCAAGTTATGACTGCAGACGCATCTCAGGGGGTCGATCACATGTTCTGGGTGAAAGGGAAAAGCAAACTACTCCAGAAAGTTTTTAGCATATACTGTAGTTTTGAGGAATCAATTGACCTTCTTTTCCCCGACCGTCTTAAAACTACAGTACCTCCTTAGATACTAGTTTAAATAATAATAATAATCATCATACTCCTCATTGATAGTGTCTGAGGGTGCTTATGAATGTGTGCAAGACAAGCAAAACCATAGTGTGTGTGGTTGGTGAAATATTCGTGTAATTACTAAACACCTGCTTGCCTGCTTGTCTGCCTGCCTGCTGGAGGAGTCAGTCAGATGGCACATGCAGATGGTCAGGTTTAATGATGGTGGCTTGTGTCTGATTTACATTTGTTTGTTTTAGTTCTTTGTGTTAGTACAGTTGTCTAGGGGAATTCCAATATACATATGTTTGTTTGTTTGTGTTGGTACAGTTGTCTCAGGGAATTCCTATATATTAGTCAGTTGTTTTGACTTTGTGTTGGTACAGTTTCTCAAGTAATTCGTATATTAGTCAGATGTTATGATATTGTGTTGGTACAGTTGTCTCAGGGAATTCCTATATATTAGTCAGTTGTTTTGACTTTGTGTTGATACAGTTGTCTCAGGGAATTTCCACCACCATTCCCCTTCCCTCGTGTGTGTCACTATTAACGGTACCGTATACAGTAGGTGTTACTTAGGCTTGTCATTATTTTGGGATTTAGACGTATTTAACTGTTTCCAATAACGATGACGTATGAAAACTGTCCAATACTCACATACTTAATTCTCTCACAATCTACTGTTTTGGAAATTACGTTTTTTTTTTTTTTTTAATTTCTTTTACTATTAGATTCATTTACAGGTGTGTGTGTATTTTTAACAATTGAAACACATTCTTTTAAGAGATGTACGAACAAGGAATAATTTAGTATCTATGATTTGTTATTATGTACACTATTATAACTACACCAAAATAAATGTATATGAGTGTGTCCCCCTGTCTACTGTTCTCTCTCTCTCTCTCTCTCTCTCTCTCTCTCTCTCTCTCTCTCTCTCTCTCTCTCTCTCTCTCTCTCTCTCTCTCTCTCTCTCTCTCTCTCTCTCTCTCTCTCTCTCTCTCTCTCTCTCTCTCTCTCTCTCTCCTACATCTCTATCACCTTTTTCTGGCGCAATATGATCTCACTGTTGCGGCGTCTAATACCTATATCAACCCATCCATCAATCCCCTTTTTTTTCTTGTGCAGGAGTTGAGGTCGCAGTTTGAGTTGCACGATATAGCCGAGTATTACTTCGACGGTCAGGGGAAGGCGGTGAGGCCCATGGTTACTCTCCTCATGTCCCGGGCACTCAACATTCACCTCCACAGCGACAACAGGTCAGTGCTGGCAGTATCAGACATATCAACTCACTCTCTTCTTATACTCCTTACCTTGTTAATTAAGTACGGTAATTAATTATATATAAGGTGTTTCAGTTTAAGCACAGGGGGGAATGAACAGGTCAGTGAAAGATATCAACTCACTCTCCTCTTATACTCCCTACCTTGTTAAGTAATTAATTCTATATAAGGTGTTTCAGTTTAAGCACAGGGGGGAATGAACAGGTTAGTCTCAGGTATATAATTTTATCAACTCATTCTCTTCTATCTCCTTACGTTGTGAATTGAATATATATAAGGTTTCCCAGGTTAAGCACAGTAGGGAAGTTACTACCGATCGGAATAAACCACATATCAAATGAACTTGTAAGGATGTTGTTCACTGTGTATCTCTGTGTGTGAAGAGGTGTGATGGGGAGATGTGTGTGTTTGTGTGTGTGTGTGTGTGTGTGTGTGTGTGTGTAGGGGTGTGATGGGGAGGTGTGTGTGTAGGGGTGTAGGGGTGTGATGGGGAGGTGTGTGTGTGTGTGTGTGTGTGTGTGTGTGTGTGTGTGTGTGTGTGTGTGTGTGTGTGTGTGTGTGTGTGTGTGTGTGTGTGTGATGGGGAGGAGATCATTTTCCTTTCTGCTAAGCTTCATACATGTCATCCATCCTGCTTACTGTTTCACTACTCATTCTGCTTTGTTACCATTGTGTCATTCTTCCTGCTCACTCACTCAAAAACTCGCTCACTCACTCAAAAACTCGCTCACTCAGATGCTCACTCACTCCTTCCACCCTACTCCTCCTCCACACTCCTCCTCCACATCCACCTTCTCACTCCCCCTCCACATCCACCTTCTCATTTTCCAGTCGAATAGAGGAGGTAAAATTAACAACAAAAATGTCAATAAATGATGGGTGGATACGTCCTTGAGTTGTCTGCATGGGTGGAAGAGGTGGAAGGGTGGAACAGGTGATGAGAAGTAGTAGTGGTGGTGGTGGTGGAAGGGTGGAGTAGCTGAAAAGAGGTAGTGGTGGAGGTGGAAGAGTGGATAGTGGTGGAGCAGGAGAAAAGAGGTGGTGGAGGTGGAGGAGTGGAGCAATTGAAAAGAGGTAGTGGTGGTGGTGGAGGTGGAAGGGTGGAGCAGGTGGAGTGAGATAGTGGTGGAGGTGGAGATGAAAAGAGGTGATGGAGGTGTTGGTGGAAGAGTCGAGTAGGTGGAATAAAGTGGTGGTGGTGGAGATGGAAGGGTGGAGTAGGAAAAGGTGGAGTAAGGTGGTTGTGGTGGTGGATGTGGTTGTGGTGGTGGAAGGGTGGAGTAGGTAAAGGAAGACTGAGACAGATGAAATATGCTGGAGATATAGGAGGAATGTTTAGAGTAACGAGATGGAATTACAGAGAAAAGGTTGGCAATTTTAAACAACAACAACAACAGCAGCAGCAACACACACACACACACACACACATACACACATACACACATACACAAGGTCATAGAAAATAGAAACAATTAATTAACACTGAAAAACTATAAACAAACGAAGAAACGACACGAAAAAAATAATAATAAAAAAAAAAAAACTAAAAATCATAGGAAAAAAAATAAAAGAGATAACACCAAACTAACAAACTAACAAAAAAAAAAAAAAAAAAAAAAAAACTGACTGAATTATTTGATCTCCCAATACGTGTACATACAGACTGACGAAGGCGCAGAGGGAGGTAGCGAAGGTGGCCGAGATGATCCACACAGCCTCCCTGGTTCATGACGATGTGTTGGACGCCTCTGACAAACGCAGAGGCAAACCTTCTGTCAACTGCCTCTATGGTCAACGAAAGGTTAGTTAGTTAGTTAGTTAGTTAGTTAGTTAGTTAGTTAGTTAGTTAGTTAGTTAGTATGCCGTGTGTAGCTGATATATAGAGGGTTTTTTTATTATTGTTATTTTTATTTTTATTATTATTATTATTATTATTATTATTATAGAGTAAGGGTATTGTTATTATCATCATCCTTATTTCCTAGGACACAAACACACACGCACACACACACACACACACACACACACACACACACACACACACACACACACACAAATACACACACACACACACACACACATACACACCATCATCCCTCCAAGGTATCATAACACCATAGACAACAACAAACACCACAACACACCAATATCAACAACAACATCAACAACAACACAAAATAATATATAGTGTGTGTGTGTGTGTGTGTGTGATTTAATTAATACATTCCTTTGGTCCATTGTACTCGTTGTTGGAATTTGTGCATCTGAGGTTCCCAGGGTCCTTGACATTACTGTATACTCTCTCTCTCTCTCTCTCTCTCTCTCTCTCTCTCTCTCTCTCTCTCTCTCTCTCTCTCTCTCTCTCTCTCTCTCTCTAATATCTCTGAATCTAATATCATGCCTTGAATTCCTTACGTGTAGTCGAGTGTCGCTCGTCTTCTCAGCCTAGAAGAGAATGTTTGTGAAACTTCTCACCCACGTAGTCATTACCACTCCCTATACACACACAGACACACACACACACACACACACACACAGCACCATCACACCGTCTTGCTGGGTAAAATGACTTGTGATATTAAGATAGTAAAAGGGTTTTATGCCAAAAACACCTTAAATTAACTTTATCATTACTTAGCCTTGGAATGTGTGGTATACATACATAAATACATACATATATCTTGTTTATGAGCTACAGTTTCTTTCTAATTGGGCCAAAAAGAGAACATTTATACATGCACATTTATACATTGGAAGAGTCCTAATACTGCAAGTTTGCAATATACATGTTGGATTGATGGGGAGTGATGGGGGTCCATTGTACTATTGGACACAAGAATTCGTACTGTACATACACTATTGATTTTGAGGATTTACAGTAGATGACAAATGAAAGACTATATAACCCCAAATACAGCAAGCACTATTATTATTAGGTTTGTTGTCTTTACAATCACCGAGTAACAGGATTAACCATTCATTGCAGTATGGTACTTCTAGAATGATGACCTCTCTTTCCAAACATTTTTTTTTTTTTTTTAATTCCTGTGGCAGACCGTACACTCGTGATACATAATTTCTGACCAGAGTGTGAGGAGCAAAAAGCTTCGAATCGCCTGGTATTGCTCATATCCCCACCCAGTCAGTACACCTATAGAGGCTGAGTTCGAATGCAGGGTATGTGTGTGTGTGTGTGTGTGCCTGCCGTTCGTCTCTGGTCAGAAATTACATATCACGAGTGTGCATTATATTTTTTATAGTCTTATCTAGGCAGCCAGACACTGACTAGTTTTTATGACGAGTTCTAAACCTATATACACTGGTCACACCACTCCTCCTCCTCCTCCTCCTCCTGGCCTCGTACACAGGTTACACATCTTCACCCTAAGGCTAATGGTACTGAAAATTGCCGTGTGTGTCTGTGTGTGTGTGTGTGACTTTCCCTTTCCAGCCGAGTTGAAATGACGGCAAACTATACAATTTTTTTTTTATTGTTTGTCTGTTTTCGAATAATAATTAAGTTGTACAGTACACAGAAAGGGATTAAACAACACCTTCATTGTTTTCTAAGAATATGTCTGGAACATCATATTATATCATCACTGTGATTTATTACTTTATTGTGAATAGGTATATCACACACCCACACACACACACACACACACACACATTACGAAACCAAGGCAAAAATAAGAGCCTAAAGGAAATTCAGATTGTCCTGAAAAAAAACCCACGTAACTCAAGAAAATCTGTAAGGGACTAAGAACCCAAAAAAAGGTAAACAAAAAAGGAAGGAACAGCTGGAGAGAGGAAAAAATATTAGGCCCAGAGTAGTAAGAAAAGAAGAGAAGAGAGGAGGAGGAGGATAATAGCTAGAAAGAGGAAAGATTAGACCCAGAGTAGTAAGAAGAAGAGAGGAAGTGGAATATGATAATAATAACAGCTGAAGAGAGGACAGAAATTTGGTCCAGAATAATAATAAGAAGAGAGGAAGTGGAATATGATAATAATAACAGCTGAAGAGAGGACAGAAATTGGCCCAGAATAATAATAAGAAGAGAGGAGGTGGAATATGATAATAATAACAGCTGAAGAGAGGACAGAAATTTGGCTCAAAATAATAATAAGAAGAGAGGAAGTGGAATATGATAATAATAACAGCTGAAGAGAGGACAGAAATTGGCCCAGAATAATAATAAGAAGAGAGGAAGTGGAGGATGATAATAATTTGTTGGTGCGGAAGTCTCAGATCATTGCACCAGAAGATATGCACTATGAGAAGAGACCTGTTCTTATCCACCAGCAGCAACACTCGAAGCACCAATAATAACATTCCGATGAAAACGTCAGGGGTTCCAAGGTCGTTATCATTATTCCAGGAGATGGGATATTTATATTTATATTCTAAAGTATATGCATAATTATATTGCCGCCTGTATATACACCTTTCATAAATTGACATATTTAAGTAGATCCTGTGATATCATATTTTTATGTATATTACAGTACTTTATTTTACTTTTTTTATAACAGGGATGAGAGAAGATTTGATTATTTAAGGTGGGGGAGAGGTATGTACAGTGTTGTTAAATCTGGAGCAACTGTTGATTCCTCCAAACTAACTATCCCAAGCAACAACAGTAGACCACCATTAATTTGTTGATATTCTGGTTGGTCCTGTTTCCTAGTGTACTTTGGAGGAATCGAGGCGAACTAACTAATTTACCAAAAGTATGCTATAATTTGATACAAGATTAACTCACCCTGGGTCATTAATTCCCTATTGTGTAACTCGGAATGGCTATGTAAACACAAGACTTCCGTTGTGGTGTGTGTGTGTGTGTGTGTTTGAGCCGCATTGCTGAAGCTCTTACCCCCTATGGATGACAAAGTAGCAGAGTGGGTGGGTGATAGAGTAGGAGAAAGAGTGACAGAGTAACATCCAGAGTGACAGAGTAACATCCACAGTGACAGAGTAACATCCAGAGTGACAGAGTAGCATCCACAGTGACAGACAAAGTAGCTCCTTGAGGGACAACAATGGAGGGAAGTGGTGAGTGTGGAGGTCTCTAACCAACAATTATTATTTCCACACACACAAACAAACAAACAAACAAACTCTCTCTCTCTCTCTCTCTCTCTTTCTGTTTCTTTCTGTCTCTCTTTATCTCTCCTTGGAATGGTGTCGCCGCCTGGGAAGAGATGAAACGAGATGACACCTTCACTCTGACGCATAATAATGTTGGCAGCTAATATTACGTAGAGGAACATTTGTTGGTATAGGCTATAGGAACTGGAGACTTTTTACCGAGGGTTTGTTATTAGGTGATGTTGCAACGTGTCCTCCAACCTGTGAGTTACTTTAGCTTGATTCTTGGTGCAGTGAGGAGGAAGGGAGAGAGTAAAGTAAAGTCTGGAATTGTAAAAGGGAGAAAAAAAGGTGAAGGGGATAGAGAGGTAGGAATATGTTTTTGTCCATAAGGAAAAATAGATAGGCTAATGCCAATTAGTTGTGTAATGAGATAATGTGTTCTCTAATTACAGATGTGTGGTATGTGATTGAGTTTAGCTTGTTAAAAGGATGTAATCTGTTATGGTTAATGAAAGGTGTAGTGATTCCTCCAATCCATGCCAAGAAACAAGATCTCTCTATATGAATGTGCAGGATGTGTTTAATAGACTAGTTAAGAGGGCTGTGTAGCCTATAGTAGGCTCCAAAATAACCACAACTGAATACCTTCCTTAAGGCTACAACCACTTATACCATCATCCGTGACTAACAACAGATGATTTTCCTAAAGCTCCCTCAATGAACAAAGGTTAAATTTTATCAATGTTATAATGCACATTGCCAAGTAATCCCAGACAGGTCATACAGATGGTAAAATATGGTATGCATGCAGTGACAAATTTAAGTCTATAACTCGGATCCCTGAAGGTACAACACGGTGAGAATATTACCAGTGCAATACATGTAAGATGGTTCATTTATTTACTTTCTAAGCTCCCAGTTAATCAATCCATATGGTAATATTTGTGTGTTTGTCGGTAGGCGGTGATGGCAGGCGACTACATATTGTCTGTGGCATCCACCATGTTGGCCAGGATACGCAACGAGGAGGTCTTGGTCGTTCTCTCTCAGGTTAGTACACATTGATCCTCTTACATTATCTGTCTATCATTAGAGCACCAAAATAGGGAGCTTTTCATTTGTCATGTTAGATTGCAACTTCTACATTTTATATTGGGTAAAATTTACTAGTAATCACCCCAAGTTTGGTTCCACATTATCCAAGTTTTTGTTGTAGGTGCTGGCAGATCTGGTACAGGGTGAGTTCATGCAGCTTGGTTCAAAGGAGAACGAAAATGAGAGATTCGCTCACTATCTCAAGAAAACTTTCAAGAAAACAGCATCCCTCCTTGCTTACAGTTGCAAGGCTGTGAGTATAATTTGTGTACAATATTAGTGTTTGGTGGTAGATTTTATAGTACAGTACTGTACATAATTTTTGGAACATGTATGAAACTTACAGTGCACTACTGAGAATGATTTATACAGTCCCTGCATACAATATTCATAATATATTTTGTATGACAATAAAACTATAAAACAATGTACACAATGATTACTGTATATATTTTTTGTGATCAATACAAAGCCATTTTATTCAACCAAAGAACTAAACATATTCTTATATTTCTTTTCCTCACCAAATTGTATCTCTTGTTATAGACCTTTTCCTAATGAAAACTGAACACATCCTACAAGTATACTGTTATATCTGCCTTCTTTTCAGGTGGCAATATTGTCTGGTGCTGATGAAGACATTCAGGAGGTGGCATTCCAGTATGGTCGCAACATTGGCATCGCCTTTCAGTTAATAGATGACCGACTGGACTTTGTGGCCACATCCAGTGAGATTGGCAAGCCCACTGGTGCTGACCTCAAAATGGGCATGGCCACTGCTCCGGTACTCTTTGCTTGTGAAAAGGTGAGGACATTAGCATCATTAGGGCCTTTGAAATATGCAGTTCTTATACTGTACATGGAATAGAAATTCACAATTGCATAAATGTAGAATAGCAAGGAAAAGCCACATAACTTTACACATGCATTATCCTAGAGGAGATGTACACCATTTCAACTCAACTTGGGCTCAAGTACATCTCTTCCAGATTAATACACCAATTTGAAGTTTGAATTTTTTGCTTGTTGTAGATGTAAATGGTGAACACCTTTAATTAACATATTATTATCCAAAATTTTTCTCATGTCTTTGTGACACTTCCCAACAGTTTCCGGAGCTGAACCCAATGATTATGCGAAGGTTCCAGGAGCCTGGGGACGTGCAGCGAGCATTGGAGTTGGTGCACCAGAGTGATGGGCTAGAGCAGACAGTATTTCTAGCCCGGCAACACTGTCAGGAGGCCATCAAAGTAATCAATTCCATAAAATCTTCTCCAGAGCAAAAGGCACTAATTACACTCACCGATAAAATTATGACTCCCGTAAAATAGCAGTTTTAGGTGGATACCGTGTGAAACTGTGAATTCTCATGGTGCAAGGGGATAATTGGGTAGATATGATACCAATTAAAGACAAGAAAATAAAAATATTAGCTAATAAATAGTACTGGAATTAACTAATCTGGAAGTATTTTCTATATTCATAACTGTATTATGAATTAATTAACTGGTACAGTACTTAGAGTCAAAATGAAATCTAATGAGATAAAAACAAAAGTTTGGATAATGTTGTTACAGTAGTTGCTTTAAGGCCAAGGTTATTAATGTATTAAGACTTAGGAAGATAAGTGGGGAGTGTTATGTTTGAAACCTGAATGACAAATACTAATGGAAGTGTGATAATGTTGTGGATATGGAACAAGGCTAAAACTAACATTGTACTTGACCTGCCAAGTGCTGTGCTTTTGTTGACCAGTTGGACTGGCTGGTGAGCAAAATCTGTTGGGCTCTGTTCCTCAGTTGGGCAGACAGCAGCTCAGTGAGCAACAAGTGAACACATTAACAATTAAGCAGTAACAAAGGCCAAACTGGGCAAGTTTTCAAGCTGTGCATCAGTTATACAGTGCTCTCTGTGGTGTATTAGTTGGAATTCATTGATGTTGCTCTTGCTGATAGAGTGATAATACAACCTGTGCTGTGATGCAAGAACACTCTTATAAAAAGGACCAAATGGCTGCAAATATCCTCAGATCTTTGAGGAGACTTTTCTGAATGAATTCTGCTGGATTTATTTTAGGTAAACGTTTTCATTATGAATTCATCAACTAACTCTTCAGATTTTGTAAAGTTGCAGAATTTTTTTTATTTGCACAACAACACCTGAAGTGTCACAAAGTATTATTTATGTATATCCTATTCTTTTATATGTGTATTACTACTAGATGTGTAATTACATCAGTACAAGAAAAGTGTTGGTGTGAATGGGTGACAAGATTTTCCATTACTACTAATGATTGCACTGCCATACCTTATCAACAAATGCTAGTTGTAGGGTATTAATGAATCACTAGACTTTTTTTCTGGGTAATCTGTGAATGTCCACCAATGATACTGTATTATTGAGGCTTTTAACTTTCATATGATTTGTTAGCTTTACATATCATCATCTCTGGACATTTACAAGTCAGAAAATATTCAGACTTAGTATAATTATTTGCTGATCCAAGTGATTGTCAGTTGCAGTTTGTCGTTATATATTTTTTTTTACCTCCTAAGCTTTTCTGCTAAAAGTAATGGCAACAAAGACAAAGTACTGTGCATCAAACATTTACAGAACATCAATACTGTACATCAGTTTACAAACACTGGAATCACTCACGATAACTACAGTACATATGTATGTATTTAAAGTCTGATATCAGTTGGATGGGAACCAGTGCATGTTCACCAGGGTAAGAAAAAGACACAATAGTGTACAGTACATTGGTTGTCTCAGACTGTTTTGAGAAACTCTTGGCCTCTTTCCTGCATGATGAAACCTGGATACTGATCAACAACTTTTATATGAGATAGATGTGTACTGTATTTGATTGTTCTGTATTAGTGATTGAGAGGGGTGAGAGCAGGGAGGATATAATATAATGTTCCCTCTGAATGTTATGGTGAGTGTCACTTTGAATATAACAAGCCTTACATCAACCCTCATCATTGATTTTCATTGCTTTGTATAATTATTTTCCTATATGTAAGTAAAATATAGTTGGTGAGATGTTGAGTCTATGAGTCATCAACATCTTATGTTGCTCAAAGTACATAGATGAGTCTGATGGCAGAGCTCAGCTGATGTCTGTTGGGGTGTGACATCACATCACAACCCACCCTCCTTTGTCTAATTTACTTAATTTAGAAATACTGTATTAAGGTTAATAGATAGCTTAAGAAATATGTTGTAAGATAGTGTGCATCTGTGTGTGTTTGTGTGTAATATATATTTGATTTGAGCTTTGTTCTGCCATGAGGAGTGACTTGTCTCAACTACTCTGCCACCCCCACACCACACAATTATTTGGTACTGTTAAATTGTTGCCAGAATATTCAAACTGTAAATATATATACATACAACATATATATATTTATATATATATATATATAAGCACACATACACGTTTTATATATCATAAGAGGTACCATTTGATTAATATTAATGGCTGTAAAAAGTCAATTATTGTTGTTGTTGATACTGGTTAAGGTGGTTTTTTTTTCAATTGACTAGCTATGTTTTGGACTTGAGATCTGTCAGGTAAAGCATCATGGCAACAATTTTATATTGTACACATGTCTTTTATGCAGAGTTTATTTTTCTTAGAAGCCACTTGGTAGAGGTTGTGGGTGTAGTGTATATTTTGCTATCACCACAGAGGTTGGCTGGCCTGATGGCAAGATGTATGTAACTTGCCAAGGCTTCTCTCAGGATGTCATGTGTGTTAATCTAGCACTAGAAAGCTATTTTTCATTCATAAATTCATTCATTCATTCATTCATTCATTCATACATTCATCAAATTTGTAGATGCAGAGTTGGCACAATATGAAGTATACAATGTGTATATACAAATAGTTCTTTATAGTAAGTTTACGTTTAATTATGGTAAATTGCAGTCAGTTGCATAGTGGGGAACAAAGATTCTTGTAAGTTTAATTTCAACAGCACCCAATACAGTGTATAAGACAATTTCCTTGAAAAAAAAATCTACCCCAGGTTATCAGTTGTTCATTTAAATTTCACCATCAGTCTAATTCTTCCATCAATGTGTTGGGTGTCAGTGTCACATTTAGTCTTTCCTGGAAGCCTCATGTAACTGCCATAGGTAAAAGTGCAAGAGGCTTGGTACAGTATCCTCTTCTGAGAATAGTCTTCCCAGCTACTAAAGCTTTACAAGGCTCTAATTTGTCCCTACAAGTATTACTGTTCTTGTATTTGGGGACCCTAAGCAAAGGTACTGTACTTAATTCTACTCGGAAAAAGACTATCCACCTCATCAGTGACCCCAGTTGATTCTCTACATTTTATCCTCAACCTTTGTCATGGAAATGCTTTAGTTTATCTTTTCTATTGGTATTTCCACTGCCACTGCTCCACACACCATGCAAACTGTGTATTTTTGTTCCACTACCTTACTCCTACAATACTATAAGAACACAGTCTTCCCATTACCACTGTATCAGTCTATCCTATCTCAGACTTACATGTTCTGAAAACGTGTTCTTTACTGTAACTGCTAAATTATGGAAATGGCCTACCAGACCCTGTATTTCTCCAATCTTACAACCTTCTTTCCATACTTCAAGAGGCATATATATTGACATTATTAGCACATGGACTAGTGATTCATTCTTCACTTTTCCAGGGACATCCTTGAGTGAGTAACTTTTCCTTTGCTGTTGCATCACCCATATACAGTAATAAAAATGAAACTCTTGAACATATTCCAGTTGCAGTAAAGCATTCATTGCATAAATCTTCATCTACAGTAACAAAACTAGTGGATGAATTTTAATGCTGAATTGGTTTCTTCACTCCCACATGTCACAATTTGTATACAAAATAATGCCATTTACTCTCCCTCCAGTGATTTTGCAGCTATGCTCTAACAAAAGTTATGATTAACTCTTGGATGGTAAAGGTTTTCCCATAACATTTTAAAATTACACAGTGTAATTTCATTGATTTTAATACAGTATAGCTGTATATAGATATATGTTATTGTATATGTTTTAATGGATAATAGAAATTGCTTTTAACCTGTAAACCTCTGTAATGGTTCCCTCAGACAAGAAAAATGGTAAGCTTGTTTTAGTAAGTGAAGATCTAATAATAGTCATCAGTTTCCATCCAAGGATTATGGTCCAATGTAATATATTCAAAGTTTTTGGAAGCTCTCCCCAGCACTGCCATAAAATTAAATTACTAGAATAATAATATACAGTATATATATAAATATATATCCCACCCCCAAGTGCCTTCAGTCCATCAGTCCTATTTATACATTGTGAACAAGGACCACCTCAAATTTTACCAAGACAGAAGTCATAATATATTACTACATTTCCTCCTCACTTTTTCTCACGTCATTGAGAAATATTGTGTATCAGTGATAACTTGTAAAACATGATATCCTCAGAGGTGTTGTTCCTTATACATTAATATGTACCATTTCCTTATCATTTCATCAACTCGTTGTCATATATGTATATGATAATAACAGTGGGGGGCATACCAATACTGTACTGTATCTAAAATTAATTAACTGAATTAGAGAAGAAAAAAAACTGATAGAAGATTTTGAACAAATCAAAATAGTTGTCCCGAGCCTGTTTCTTTCTCCGAGTTCTGTAAATAGTAACTCATTTATATTTGTGTATCTACTCTTTATACTGTACAGTATATTTATTCTCCTCTATGACTATTGACAGTTTTACCAATTTCTCACAATGATCAGCCTCAATATTCATAAATAGTTTGAGTGTCAGTTGACCCTAGATCATTCTACCTACCAATTCCCTTAAAAAATACTATAAGAGATTTGGTAAGTTTAAACTGTACAGGAAGAAGAAAGTTAACTAAAATACTGTAGTTTCCAATTAGTTTTAAAAAGTTGTAAATACAGTAGCCATGACTGACTGATCTAGTACAGTAGTTTGCACTGTAAAATGGTCACTTGTAGAAATATGAGTATTTTATGGTCAATAAATGAAATTATTTCATTTTCAAATTTCTTAGGGTTGGTTTAATACAATACTAGGAATGAATTGGGTGGTACTGATTTCTCCAAAATGAAAGGTAACAGGTAACTTTAGTATGAAGTAAATAGATTTTCTGGCACATTCTAAAGCTGGAGGAATCAATTGTTCCAATTTTCAGAAAAATTTCAGACAAGATTCTTGTCTCTCCAGAGGAGTGGTCGGGAAATTCCCCCAAAAATATAATTTTGCAGTTAATACAGTACAGTAATTACAAACTATTTCAAACAGAATTCTTTCCAAAAGCTTCAATAAATAGAAAGCTTTATTAGATAAGTACCATGACAAAACACACATTGCTATGTATTAAGTACAGAACAGTGAAATCTTGGTAAAGGTTTCATACTCCTTTCATTGGTGTAGTTACCTTGACACTGAAAAGACATTTTACTGAGGGGGAACAAGGTACTGTAGATGGATTAGAAAGTTGATATGCTAAATGAGACTTATCATGATGCTACTCTAGTTTTTGTAACTAAATTGTCTCCCAAGAGAAAGATATTTATAATACACTTTTCATTGCCTTTTCAAAATTGGAATATCCAACAAAACAACTCTGCAAATCTTTTAAATTTCCCGTCTTATTCATTAGAACATATATTTATATTGAAAAATTAAAACAGGACAATAAGCAAAATTATTAGAAAGGGGTGTTGAGTACCTTCCATTTAGTCTAGTATGAACATATAATCAATACTGATTGAAAGTGGTTGATCATTTATATTTACCTGAGCCAGATATCACAGTAGCCTACTACCTAATTGCTCTAGAGTGGAAAGACTGATGTCAGCCTATAATAGTCTGTTTGTAGAAGCTAAGATGAGTGCAGTAGTACAGTAATGCTCTTCTCACATCTACAAGGTGATGACATATTTAAGAATGTTCGTGGTACCAGTACGATGTCACCATAGAAAAACAATAGAGCCGTCGTACCGGTACCACGCCATTGTCAACACCACGGATGATCTTGCATACGACCCCATGACTGGTAGAGCACAACCTTGTGGGAAGAGGTATTGCCTTACTTCAACCTCAGTAAGACTACAAAGTCTACCTCAGTAGCTTCACTTCCATTTCACATATGTCAAATGTAACTCTCCTAATCATTCATCAACAAACAGAATGTGAGGACTGAGTGATATGTACAGAATAGTATGGTATTATACAGTTTAGACATTTTTTTTTAACCAATCGCCATAGTAAGGTGTTGAAAAAGTCATTCATGGATATAATGTAATAAATGTAATCCTTGCAAAATCAGTCTTTTGAGAGAAAATGCAAATTGAACATTAAGCAACAGTGTTAGGAATACTGTGTAACTGAAACTATATCATTTATCATAATTATCTAATACTGGACAGTATGTATAAATGAGAACATATTGAAGGAGAAATGCATACACAATTAAGATAAATAGGATGGTGGAATTAAAACAAAAGTAAGTACTGTACTTCACCATTTTCAGAGTAAAGTTATGATAATGCCAGGTGATTGTTTGTAGATGAGTAAGCCAGCCTAGATATCAATGACTGAAAAGGCCAGTATGCCAACAACTTATTTTCATCCATGAAGTGATAGTGCTGCATATTCTTCAGGACTTGAAATTACTGTGGAAAGGTGAAGCATTTGTATATGGCTGAAAGATAACTCCATTTATTTCTACAGTGTATATTACAGTTTTCATATATTTTACTATGGTTAGGGAACAAAGTTATACTATAGCCAGAAGATTTTACTACAATGGATTAATAAAGCAATAACCAGCCAGCCAATCTCTGTGAAGAAATGTGAAAATTGTTAATAAAATAATTTTTCATATCACAATGTTTTTTCGTACCTTAATGCCCTAACATTAGTCCATATATGGCAATTTTGCAGTAGTAATGTCCATTAGGTCTGTAAGAATGAAAAAAAAAATCAATCTATAATTGGTGATTGAATTTCCTAGACCTAACAGTAATATGAGGTTACCTACCATACTACTGTATTACATAACTGAAGCAATACCATCATAATGACCCAATGACCTCTCTTCTGTGTCTATGGGTTATAATTAGAAACATATCCCTGTGGTTAGGACTATCAATGAAATTTTACTATTTATAGTTGGTGTACAACCCAGGAGGAGTTAATATATTATTGTGATGGATACAGAATTGGAGTTTATTAGAAGTCTTCAGTAAAGAATAATTATGCAGTTTTTGCATGAGGGTAAGGTGTGGTCATTTATATAAGGTGTAACCATTTCTAATAAACATGTATTTATTTTTGGTAATATTACAGAAATATTGTGTTCTTGGCTAGGGCCGCGTAGTGTTACCCCATCCGGTTAGGTCCCGGGAATTTGCCCCGGTCACTTTATGATAGTTTACACCGGTTATATCCCGGTAGTTTGCCCAGCTTAGGTCCCAATAGTTTGCCCAGGTTAGGTTCCAGTAGTCTGCTGTGGTCTAGGTTGGGTTAGATCAGGTCAGGTTAGGCCAGACTAATTTCCAAATTATGGGGCATCTCCGAGGGAAATATCATACAGGAAAAGTGTCTTATTTAGAATGGGTTAATAGCAAGGCAGATAATGTCTCTGTATGTTTATTAAGTAAAGGGTTACATGGCTGAACAAATAATAAAATTGTCAATCCTTCCACAGATTAAACTTTGTATATGAAACTTTTTTATAGGTAACCTGTCTGGAAACTGAGTGGAAATAACCTGGAAAGGCTGGAATATTATCTAACAGGAAATTTAACCTGGAATACTCCATAACACTCTATAAGGTTAAACTTTATAAGCAATCCTTCTAATTTAGTTTAATGTCAATATGCAAACATAATAGTTAATTAGTTATACATAATACAGTACAGTATACCCTCAACAATAAGGACCAGTAGAAAATGTATAAAAGATTCTCCAACCAACAAGACTTAAACAACAACAACAACAACAAAAACAACAACTTGAGTGACTTGACCCAGTAAGTTGAAGGTGTATGATAATTCGATACATCTCTGGATTGGCTAAATTAGGTATAAAGTTATGCATACTAACTATTAAATAACATCCCTGTGTAACATTAATGAGGCTCAGAAATATTATGGTGATGGAATTAAATGAGAAAGAGACGGAGATAAGCCAAGGTAGTAGCAGGTGTGTGTGTGTGTGTTAAGAACATTAATTTTGTGGTGTATACGATGGTGTGGAACTGATACGATGGCTCTATAGACAAGGCAATTGAGCCATCAACCCCATCGTATACACCACGGATGTTCTTGAATATGTATATACCTGTGTGTCACATTCTGATTATTAAGATGACACTTCGAACTCGCTACCAAAGTTATTATCGTTATTATTACAGAATAACTGGTTTTTTGGCTAGGCTTGAGCAGTGTTATCACATTGGCTAGGTCCTGAGAATTTGCCCCAGTCACTTTATGATAGTTTACACTGGTTATACCCGATAATTTGCCCAGGTTAGGTCCGGTAGTTTGCCCAGGTTAGGTCCCGGTAGTCTGCTGTCGTCTACTGTAGGTTAGGATAGGTCAGGTCAGGGTAGTATACGAGGATGCACTCTCATAAAACTAGGTAATAATTTTAATACATAATAGTGTCTTAGAAAAGTCCAAAATAGTGGATAATGATACTTAAATATACAATATAGTGAACCCAGTTATTCTGTACATTTACCTTATCATCTAATTTTAATATCATAAAGTCCGACGTGGATGTTTTTGAACTGGTATTATGCACATTATATTTGGTAAATATTGAAAGAATTACTATTATTATATATGGTTTTTCTACCTTCATTACCAATTTATTTAGACCATTCTAAGACTATTTTCTTATATGGCATTTTGAAATTACCCTGACCTTACCTGACCTAGACCTAACCTAGACCACAGCAGACTACTGGGACCTAACCTGGGCAAACTACTGGGAAATAACTGGTAAAGTACAGGAAATGGATTGGGCAAAATACTTGGACCTAGCCGGATGTGGCAACACTGCTACAAAGCGTTAATTCTTTCAATAAATACCATAATTTCTCTCAATGGTAACTTTGATTGGTAAGATAACAACAAAAATAAGCAATAAAAGATTTTTTTCAGGTAATTATCTATTTTATTGCCATTTTCTATTATAATGTTCTTACCCTCTTTACCCATTAATTTATACCATTCTAAGACACTTACTTTTCTTCTATGTCATTTCTTCGGCAATGCCCTATTTCCAAGAATGCTATCTGCAAATAACAAGGTTAACACTTGCTTTAATGGTATATGCCTCTAAAAAATTAAACCAAATGAATATCCGTGTACTGTACTTTGTTAGAATTCAACATGTGTAGTACGGTACTGTATCACTTAATTCATTGCAATGTGAGCCAACTTCTCTACCACTGGTGTTTTCTTTCTAGTTAGTCAGTTGATGAGTTACTGCGATACACAAGGATGGTGAGTGTACAGGACATATGGGAGAACGTGAAGATGGCGCGGGAAATGGTCCTCACCAACCAGTATGAGACAGCCGGGGTGTACTATCAGGGGGTTGTGCAACAGATACATAAGCTCCTTCCCACAATACACGAGCCCAATCGCAAGGTCCGCTGGCAACAGGTGAGCTCCTATGATTACTGATGTTATTACAGTATTATATAGTGTGAATGTATAGTGGTATAGTATGGTAGTTTTTGTGCATCACTGATGATCCTGATTTCCCAAGTACAGCATAACCAATGATTGTAGCAAGTAGTAGTGCTGTGTTTACTGATTTATTATGATCTCTATTGTTTTACATGATGGAGTCAGGCTGGTGATGTAATTATTGTCTTTGTGTTTTATTTTACCGTATCTCATCATTGTCATTCTTATTTATTTACAGGTCCAGAAAGTTGTGGCAGCAGAGTATGAAAACCTGAAGGACCTCACCAACACCATCTCCATGTTCAAAACAGACAACCCCTCAGCCCTCTCTGACAGACCAATTGGTAAAAGACCTTCCACATTTTACTGTACAGTACTCTCTCTATCACACTCACTCTGTCTTCTTTCCCACTCCATCTTCACCTACACCTCTCCTACCCATTATCCCCATCTCCTCATGTGGTACCTAACAAATTACTTTATATTTGTAATGATCTTGGTGTTTTCTCTTCACTCATTTCCTTCTGTAAAATTGGTCTTCCCTTTTCAATCAATTATCATCCCTGTCTCTTTTTGTGGTAATATTAGATTTGCAAATATTTGTAGGTATTTTCACCTTCTCTCCAATGATATAGGTGTCTTCTTCTCACTCACTGCTTTGCTCTCCTCTTCAGGCACGTCACTCCGCACCTCTTCATTTGAGGAGCCCACACGGGACCCCGATGTCTGGGGTCCTCCTCCTGCCCGTGACCCAGATGTCTGGCCTACACCAACTGCAGCAGATCATAAGTAAGTACCAGAAGCTGCAGTGGATCTGTATTTCAAATATACAAATACAGTACAAATATATTTTTATGTTACGATATGTTTTGCCTCGTACTGTACTGTACTTTCTTCTGTCAGTACAGTACACTCAAACATTGATTAATAACTGCATTATAAGAAGTTAAAGTTATAACCCAATTGGTAGGTCTTCTCCAAATGTATAAAAAAAACTTTGGAAATGCAAATCAAAAGCTGATCAAAATAACCCTCAGTGAAACAGATAATTTAGGTATGAATGCTCATCTAGACAGTGACACACAGTCCAGTAAGATATGGAATTCATACACTTGACCCTGGGTAGCCACAAAATCCTATCCACCGCAGCTATACGTTTAATAACTGTAACTTAATAAACATTACATATTGACGAGATAATGACGTGATATTCACCCAGGCCCCAGGTAAAGCCAACCCGGGGCCCTCGCCGACAGGACTCCAGCAAAGGAGGGCCAGGTCGAGGAGTAAAGGCCGGGACAAAGAAGGGCGGAACAGAGGCCAAGGGTGGCAGGGCCAGGAAGGATGGGGAAAGGAAGGATAGAAAGGATGGGGACAAAAAAGATGATAAGGTGAGCAGGAGTGCTGAAGCACTGTACTGTAGCAGCATTTTTCATAAATATATATTAATTTGAATATGTGGTAAAACAATGAACATTTTCAAGTAAGGGACAAGCTGATTCCCAACCAATTAGTCTTGTAAATTGAGGGTTGAGTGTATACCCATTATTTCCAACAGGGTTCAGACAAAGGTGGTGAAAATCGAGGAGGTGGGGGTGAGGATGAGGATGAGAAAAAGTTTGATCCAAGCGGGTATGACCGTGACTTGGTGGATATGCTGGAGCGTGATATCGTACAGAAGAATCCAAGTATTCGGTGGAATGACATCGCTGACCTGCATGAAGCCAAACGCCTGCTGGAGGAGGCGGTTGTGCTTCCAATGCTTATGCCAGACTTTTTCAAGGTCAGTGGAAGTTTATTTTTATCTGAATAATTTTGCAGGTTACTGTTTTATTCATATTAAAATGTTAGACAGTTATATGTAAAGAAGAATGTGGTATACAATCTCCCTTAGTAAGTAACTGTTGTTGCCCTCGGAATACTTACCGGTACAGCATCTCCAGAAATAATATCACCTATCTTTCATGAATAGACCTTTATCAAGACCTTGATGAAGGTGATTCCTCATAGGACCTAACTATGTCAAAAACAATTGGTAGCTTTACAATTGAGGAATCTGTGTGTTAGTAGAGTTTAGAGAAGTCAGTAGGGGTCCAAGTTACCAACAAGATATGACTCCCCTTAACTCACTCCTCCACTTTCTTGGCTTCAGGGGATTCGACGGCCATGGAAGGGTGTATTAATGGTGGGTCCTCCTGGCACTGGCAAAACAATGCTGGCAAAGGCAGTCGCCACAGAGTGTGGGACAACTTTCTTCAATGTATCCTCATCTACCCTGACTTCAAAGTACCGTGGAGAATCAGAGAAGCTCGTCAGACTCCTGTTTGAAATGGTTAGTCAGTTGAGTTGATTATATGTTTTTGATTGTGTGTGTGTGTGGATGTGATATGTATGGATTTGAAATGTATTGGAGAGGTAGTATTCTGTGAATATTGTGTGTTTGTGTGAGTGAGCGATATTGTTTTGTTGTGGCACTGAGTGGGTGAGATGGTGTGTGTTTTGCTGTGTCTTCATTCTAGCATAAGAATGAATGGAAATAGAACAACTCCTTCAAATTTCTCAAGCAGACAGTCTCCTGAATTGAAATGGTATTCTCTTTCCCATAGGCCAGGTTCTATGCTCCGAGTACAATATTTGTTGATGAGATTGACTCCCTGTGTTCCCGCCGAGGATCCGAATCTGAACACGAGGCCTCACGACGAGTCAAGTCAGAGTTGCTGATGCAGATGGATGGTATACAGTCCAATGAGTGAGTACAGCACTGAACTCAACTGTGTTTAGGTCTTGTTTTTATGACAACTTTAGAATATTAACAATTGATATTATAATATTATAATATAATATTATAATATATTATTTGGTAATGTAGATTTAATTACAGTAAGCCCTTGATACTCATGGGTTTGGCATATTCAGTGTTGAAATCTCTTAATTATTTTTTTCACCCCTTTGTAGTAAAATAATTAAAGCTGAAAGAAAATAAATAAGGTACAGGTACTATAGTGCACCAAAATTTCATTTCATCAGTTAGTCATAATATGACTGAAATCTTTGTGATTCGAATGATGAAACACAGTTCACCATCTATCTATGATTGGGTAATATATTCTATAAGGTCTGTGGCGGCTAGAATCATCTACCCACCACAATAAATAATAATAATAATAATAATAATAGGGATAAGGACTAACAGTATATCCATTTCACAACAGTTCTGATGAACCGAAGGTAGTGATGGTGCTGGCAGCCACTAACTTCCCCTGGGACATAGACGAGGCTCTCCGCAGACGTCTGGAAAAGAGGATCTACATTCCTCTGCCCAATGGTTTGTTAGCCTTAGTGCTAAATTAACCTACCCTAACCTAACCAGTTGTTGTTGTTGTAGTTCCCCGGACTGTCTGGCCGAGCAGTCCCGAGTCTGGTTGACTGAAGCCATGCAGATGCTCGGACCCCCAAATGGGAGTCAGGGTAATAGTGAGATCTGTTTCTTTGAAGGCAACAGACAAGGGGACTGCTGGTTCACAGGTATATACCCCCGAGTCAACATTCCCACCGTCTGTAGTCTTCCTTGTTGTGCCACCCAATCGGGCGATCTCGTTGGCTACCCAGAAGGAATGAGAAATAGTAAGAGAGACAGACAGAACAGGCCAGGATGTGGTAGATGATGCCAAATTCCTCATTTCTGGATAGAACCAGCCCTCACCAGTAACCTAACCAGTAAACACTGGTAGATAATTTGCATTTTGTGTTATTGATTCCAGAATATTGTTTTATTGAATGGAGCAACAGTTGACATATGAAACGGATATGAATGGGGTTGTGATGATAATGGTATATTCTTGACCTCTAAATGTACAGAATTTCAAATTTCAAATCTATATACAGTATTTTCATGTTATACTTCATACTCTCCTGCTGATTTTATACCCTTTGCCTCATACTTTCTTCCTCCTGTCAGTAGGCCTACACCATAACCTCTGCTTCAGCCTTTAGTCAGCTTTCTTTTCTATTTAGTTTGTCTGTATCGATCTATATTCTTCACTGTCATGTCTAACTCTGTCTTGTCAGTTATTCTCTCACCATTCTTCATTATCAATATTTTTGTTTCCGTCCACCCGTGCAGATGAGGGTCGGGAGGCGTTACTGGCCATCAACCTGCGGGAGGTGAAGGCAGATGGTGACATCAACCTCACCAAGATCGCCTCCATGCTTGAAGGATACTCTGGTGCAGATATTACCAACGTTTGCAGGTTGGTACAATATTACCTTGTTTTCCACTGTTGTTATGGGTATGTATTACAGTACAGTATACAGTACTGTTTGTAATGAACTGGTCTACTGTAATGTACAATGCAGGTTTATTGTAATTATGTTCACTGGTAAATAAAGGAAGTATTCTTAGTACATTATTATCAATACAAGACTTCCATGATTATTTATATTGATTTCACCTTGCTCTGCCATCACCAGAGATGCATCAATGATGTCAATGCGTCGAAAGATTACTGGTCTGCGTCCGGAGGAGATCCGTGCTCTGCCTAAGGAGGAACTGGACCTTCCTGTAACACAAGAGGACTTCCATCAGGCCATCATCAAATGTAACAAGTCTGTCTCTCAGGAGGATCTTGACAAATACCAAAACTGGATGAGGGAGTTTGGGGCATCATAAGTTAGAGAAGCTAATTTAAGTTTACAGTGGCCTTTTTTCATCAAATAACATTCTGAATTATATTTTAGTCACATATTAATTCATCTCATCATTAACCCCCAAATGCCGATTCACAACAGTTACTGTGAATGTATTGTTGATAAACGTCAGTTCATGTGTATACAGTAGTCGTTTTGATTATTCTCAGGCACTTTTAAACATGATAGTGTGCCATCCCTGAGAGGGGTGTGGAAGTAGTTCTTTTGTGCATTAAAGGTGCTAAGAGATGGATGGGCTTGGGAGGACTACAGGAGGTGACATGAGGAGTGTGGTGGAGAATAGAGAGATAGCAAGGATGGCAAGGATAGAGGTGCAAGTGAGAGGCACTTGAAGAACAAAAGACATGTATACTGACTGACTGACTGTGTTCAGTTACCTATAGGGTAAAGGTAGGGAGGCTGGCACCAGGGACTTAAAGATCTTAGTGTTGTGGACTGAAGGAATGTGTACAGTATACTTCTTTGGTAACCTGATGAAATTCCTCCTCTTAGCCTTGGTGAAGGGAACTGAGTATTTAGTGGGCGTAAAAGATGTGGATATTAATGTGACCCATTTCACTGGGTACACTGCCTTTTCATTATATGTGTATTCTGCTTCCTTTTTCTATCCCTGGTGCTAGAGACACCCATCCCTAGTTAAAAGGGAAATAGGGTATTGAAGATTATATTTTGTACAGTACTGTGCACATTGCACTAACAACAAATGTATTCAATTGTACTTTATATATATTATACCTAGTAATATATCCTACTATCTGCATTCCGGTACATTTTTGTACCGCCCTAAGGCTTTGCACTAATAAAATTTTATTTTCTAAAATACATGTTTTCAAGAATTCCCTGTTGTGAAAACACTAGGAACATGACAAAGTATCATTCTATGCAAAAATAAAGAAAACTATTTTTTATTGTGCAGTTTACAGAACAAAATGTTTCCGTAGTTTGCCGCGGTCCTGATTCGGTTAGGTTAGGTCAGGTGAGGTTAGACTAATTCTATTTAATGCTTTGTAGTATTTTTCCGACGAATCTAGTTCAAATATGGCGAAAATGAAGTGTTTATGGAGATTTGGTTGGTGGGGGGGGCAGGGGAGGGATGATATCCCCCAAAACATCAATTTGCGACGGTCTAGAACAATAAATGCGTTAAAAAAACACTATTATAAAACATTGCTATATGAAAACCTTGAGTCGAAAGCAGATTATGGACAAGCGCTTGACTATTATAAAAAATTACCCTGCTCAAGACATCTCATTCCTCCTACCATCAGTCTTCCCTTCTCCCCTACTCCTTTCTTTATTCCACGTTTCAGCTCCTATGCAAGCAGTGCAGTAGCATGAATAATAAAAGACAGAGGAAATAGAGAAGGGTCGGTTATCATGGTCCACCCAGCATTAATTATTTTACCCTCAAAAAAAAAAAAAAAAAAAAAAAACGCCATGACCACGATTATGATGACGTCACAAGTAAACATTAATCTTGTGGTGACTGGTGAGAGGGTGCTTCGGGCAATAATTAAGAGCCTTTGTAGTGCATACGATGGTGTGGTACCGGTATGATGGCTCCTTAGACAAACAACAGAGCCGTCGTGCAGTACCACCATCGTATACACCACGGATTTTCTTGAATACGGCCCTTCGTCTCTACTACTGGTGTGATGGTGGGTGAGCTGTTGTGTCTGTGGTGGAGGTAGCAATGCTCAAACGACATACACGTGACTATTATATCAAGTACTTTAGATTCCCGAGAGCCACACCATCGTTCACACCACGGATGTTCTTGGATAAAGCCCTTTGAACCATGACTACTGTACTTTTCCATGGCTTTCCACCCCACCCGAGTTCCACCTGTTTTCGTGACCTGATCAGATTCTTGGTACGGTTGAGCAATCCCGTTTGACCTTGTGTCCGTGACAATACTAAACCAAGTCAGGTTCCGTATTTATCGTTTTGTTGAGTGTCAATTATTACAAGTGTCGTGACGAGCAGCGGTGCCACATCACATGCCTAATTAGTGAGTATCAGAAATGTTGAGTGATCGCGCTTGTCCACACGATAAAAAAATAAATGAAAAATATATATAAAATAGATGAATAAATAAATAAATAACTATTGGGCAGGAGGGGGTCTACAGTATTGGTTATTTATGTAAAGGATTGGCACCGTAGCCTACAGATCATGTGCTGGGAATATAAAAAAAAATTACCGTAGCCATCGTCTTATGTGTCAGAATATTTCACACGAGAATTGCACAAATAGTTTTCTTTTTATCGTACGTACTTACATGTAACCAGTAACACTAGTTATTTGCAACACCTCATGATGTATCGCCCCTTCCCCTTCCCCTAAGTTACGCAAAACTATATAGCAAGATTCATTCAAATGATACGATTGTTTTCTTCCTCTGATGCAAGACTTTTCCTCGTGACTGCACAAAGGGAGTTTTCCAGGATTAGCCTATAAATTTAAAGGGCATCTCCACTTGTGGGCAAATTGGAGAGCTACAGACAATATACATCCTTTCTCACCGAGGCTACTGAGGTAATGTAAGTACAGTACAAATCTATTTATTTGTTTCTTGGTGGCTATAGTCACGGTCAAAAGTCCTTCATAAGGTAAAATAAAGTGATTGAGCCATTGGATTGAATCTTATGAACTAATATATTACAGAGACCAACAATGGTATAATTAGTTGCACATCGTTTTTCGAGGCCGTTTCATTCGTAGGTGATGTAGGACTTTTCGCCGTGACTGTGCGACTGTGACATCATAAATCGTGTTTGTATTCTAAGGCGGGGTTCTCACCAATACGTTTGCAGTCCGTTTGCACGGAGTCCGTTCATGTTGATGACGTCACGAACACAACGTCCAGACGGACACAGAGGAGTTGAGCGACGTTTCCCGCCCGTTTCTTCACATCAACAACAAGCGAATATGGCCCAGTTTTTACCGGGGATGGACAAGGATTTACTAAAGGCATAAAATAATAACCAATAAATTAGATACCATATCAGCCTATTAAAAATGCGGATGTTTTCTAGTACTTTTAATTACAACCTATATTTATGCATTTACATTACAAATATTATTTAGAATCATGGATGATATCAAATAATTTTTTAATTCAATCATTTTGTTGTACCTGGTCTTCAACTTTTAATAATTGTGTTTTAATGTAGTGAGCAGCTACTATTGCTGTTTTGGCTGGTAGGCTGCTTGTTTACCCAGCACCAGAGTGCGGTGTTGCCAAGCCTCAAGTTCCAATGTACATTCTTATTAATCGTACATAAATTGACGAACTATACACAAATATATTATGATTACTATTTTATTTACATAAAATCGTATCATTTTGCGAACAAATAACTTTAATTCATATTATTTTCATATGTTGATGAGTCAACAACTTTATAAACGGACAGTACCGCCAACGTTGCTACCCAAAAAGATGAATTTAGTTCATCCTCAACGTTGGACGTGGTCCGTTTCCGTGAGGTCGCAACGCGCACCGCATTCCCACTGTTTGGGCACATATACGTACGTTCGTGACGTCATCAACGTGAACGGACTCCGTGCAAACGGATTGAAAACGTATTGGTGAGAACCCCGCCTAAGGCGGGGTTCTCACCAATATGTTTGCAATCCGTTTGCACGGAGTCCGTTCACGTTGATGACGTCACGAACGTACGTGTATGTGCCCAAACAGTGGGAATGCAGTGCGCGTTGCGACCTCACGGAAACGGACCACGTCCAACGTTGAGGATGAACTAAATTCATCTTTTTGGGTAGCAACGTTGGCGGTGGTGTCCGTTTATAAAGTTGTTGACTCATCAACATATGAAAATAATATGAATTAAAGTTATTTGTTCGCAAAATGATACGATTTTATGTAAATAAAATAATAATCATAATATATTTGTGTATAGTTCGTCAATTTATGTACGATTGATAAGAATGTACATTGGAACGTGAGGCTTGGCACCACCGCACTCTGGTGCTGGGTAAACAAGCAGCCTACCAGCCAAAACAACAGTTGTAGCTGCTCACTACATTAAAACACAATTATTAAAAGTTGAAGACCAGGTACAACAAAATGATTGAATTAAAAAAATATTTGATATCATCCATGATTCTAAATAATATTTGTAATGTAAATGCATATATATAGGTTGTAATTAAAAGTACTAGAAAACATCCGCATTTTTAATAGGCTGATATGGTATCTAGTTTATTGGTTATTATTTTATGCCTTTAGTAAATCCTTGTCCATCTCCGGTAAAAACTCGGCCATAGTCGCTTGTTGTTGATGTGAAGAAACGGGCGGGAAACGTCGCTCAACTCCTCTGTGCCCGTCTGAACGTTGTGTTCGTGACGTCATCAACCTGAACGGACTCTGTGCAAACGGACTGCAAACGTATTGGTGAGAACCCCGCCTAATTAGGCTATAATTTTTATTGGTGTAGGATACACGAGTTGTTGTAACTATTATAGTAAGAATAAATGTGGGTAGTGATGGCGATGGTGCATGTGGTAGCCTACCGGTACGATGACTATAATTATAAACACATTACCGTACATAGCCATCGTATCCATACCACATGACCATCGACAATACCACCAATAATGTTCTTGCCTATGCCTCGTGATCATCGATAACATCACCAATATTCTTGCATATTGCCATCAGACTCGTTCGTTTTGAGTCTGTGTATCTGTTTAGTCTATTTTAAAACTTTTTAGTGCTTTTCCAATTTTTATTTTATTCTATGAGATATTTTTCACTCGTCCACTAGCCTACTCTTATTACGGTACCAACTAGTTTACTAACAAACCAATAGGCCTATGTATTTTTGCAGTGTGTGAGTGCGTGAGTGCGTGTAAGATGTGCTTGTGTGTGATTGTTGTATTGTGTAGAGACCCTATGTAATCTATATAGGGTCTCTAGTATTGTGGTGACAATGTGGTTTGACTCATACCGCAATTCACCTTGTCCTCACTCGCCTCATTTCATTCTCTCTCTCTCTCTCTCTCTCTCTCTCTCTCTCTCTCTCTCTCTCTCTCTCTCTCTCTCTCTCTGCTGAATTGTACTTAACATATTATTCATCATAACATCTATTTCTGTAACCTGAAGTTAACTTGTGCTCTGTAAGCCGTAGAGTCGGTAGCAAAAGTCCTGTAGCCACATCTGCCAAGTCATGAAGTACAGTATGGAAATATAAACTTCACTATCTCGTAAGCTGAAGAACTAGAAAAGTTTATTACACAGTCATACACACACATTTTACACGAGTTAGATGCTATCGGTGTATTGGAGGGCTACTGCTTCCCTCACACAATGCTAAGAAACAACAACAAGTACCGGTACAATAGTGCTGCTGTACAGTATGTGTAGGCATCTTATCTGGGACAGCATAATACTCCCTCTATTAAAATATATACGAGCAAGGGCAAGGCTGTCCACTCGAAGCTGTAGCCTACCTGGAAAGAAGAGAACAGAATCAGTAGCCTATTATAATATCGTATAATCATTGTGGAAGATCAACAGAACCACCAAGGTAGCGATTATCCAGAAACCAAAGCCGGTATTCATAAAATTTATTACACCTGTTCGTATGTTTGCATCACTGACCTCGCCGCCAGAGTGTATCAGACCTTTTTTTTTTTTCTCTATCTCTCTAAGCTATGAACGATTTTTTTTCTCCTATTAAAGTACGAGTATATCTTGTGGTTTCAAAGTGAATGGACTCTTACGAACAGAATATTAGCTTAGTGAAATTTACTTATATGAATAGCCTACGTATCCATTAGACAGAAGGATTATAATACCGGTACCATAATGATTAATATCATGGAATTACCAAGATGCTGTTCCAGGGAGTAGCCAAATGAAATAATTGTATCCTGGAACGTGAAGAGAAGGAAGAGGTGGTTGGGAAATGCGTATAGCCTAACTGTATAATATAAATGATGGTATTTGGTAACGGTATAGGTGGTATGGTGAGGTGGGCATTCTTCAGTGTAAAAATTTATAATGTGTCTCGGATCAGGACAGAATTATTGACCCCCAGTGTAGCCTACGGTAGCCTACATTCGGTGGCAAAAGTCCCGACACCACATTTTCCAAGTCATGAACTACAGTTTGGAAATAATATTAAGATTCACGACTCGTAAAATGAAAAACCAGAGAAGTTTATTATAGTCTGCCCCCTGGATATAACTGTATAGCCTAGTGAGTGTATTTATTATCTTTCAAGAAGTTCTGAGTGATTAGACGACACGACTTTTGCCGCCGACTGTACATACATACATACATACTAGTCTGTTTCCTGGCATGCGTGGCGTCTTGGAATCGGTATCCCTTCCAATGGTCCAGAATAGATTGCACCATTACTATTTCGAAATACCGTAAAGCCCTCTCTCTTTCCCCTCGTTCCCAACGCTGCACTATTTCCTGTCCAGTTAGGTTAGGCTACTCCAGCATCCAGGCAACGAGTACTATTATAGTCTACATTTAGGACCCTGTGAACTTCCTGATTCCTCCTGACCATGCCACGAAACAAACTTCTTACACATAGGTGGTGGTTCGTGGCAATATTTGAAGGACTCGTGTATCTACAAATTTCTGACTACATCACAGGGTTCATTATTGATTATTTTATGTATTGATACTGTAGCCTATTTCTTGTCTTCTGCGTCTCTCATTCTCGTTCCATCCTAATCTTTACATATCCATCCTATAATCTTCCTTCACACACCCATCCTTTTTCCATCCTAACCTTCACACCCATCCTCCTCCCATCCTAACCTTCACACACCCATCCTTCTCCCATCCTAACATTCACACCCACATCCTAACCTTCACACACCCATCATCATCCCATCCTAACCTTCACACACACATCCTTCTCATAGTAGGCTCTAAGTCACTTTCAGATAACCAACTATCTCTTGATTCCTTGTTTTATGCCTTCAAACATGTAATCTCTCTCTCTCCAGCGTCATGTTATATTAGACCCTATTAGGCTATTAACCATTAAGGACCCTAAGGCATCTAATTCCACCTGACTGCGACGAAACAAGCTCCTTCATTATAGGCTAGGTGGTGTTTCGTGGCAATATTTGAAGGACTCACTAGCCTAACCCACAATTTTCTGACTGTTGCACCACCATCATAGACTTGTCTTATCAATACATTCTTTTCAATAGTTGACACACACACACACCTTTCCATAATAAATATGTCTCCTTCCTATACCAATCAATAATGTGTGTGTGTGTGTGTGTGTGTGTTTTGCCTACACTGGCTGGCTATACGTTAGAAATATTTTATCACTTAATTAAAATCCAGGAGCGAGTCGTACCCTAATTGGAATATAATATAAACCTACAATGAGGAGTGACGATGCAAGCAATGTAAATACATATAAATAAGGAGTGACATGACAGGGTTAAAATAATGAACGAAAAAATATATAATAACGAGAAAGAAGATAAGTGAGAAACAGAGCAAGGCAAGTGTGTGTGTGTGGTGTGGGAAAGTGGGCAAGACAAGATACAAGAAATTAAATACCTTACTAAGTGGATTAATACACTTGATTCCTCCAAAGTATGACAGGAAACAGGACCAGATTAACATATATAATGGTGTCCTGTTGCTTGGAATTTGTTTGGAGGAATCAGTTGCCCCAGATTTTTTTAGGTTAGGCTACCACCACCTGCACTAGGCTACCACCCTTGCTGTTTCAGAGGGAGAACAAATCAAGGCAAGGCAAAGCAAGTCATGGGTGGCTTGGGGCTACTACAGATAGGAGGGAGGGGGTGGGTGGGGGTCCAAAGGGAAGAGAGGAGGAAGGGGGAGTGTCCATCCAAGGGGAAGGGAAGAGGTGAGGGGGACGTGGGGAGAGGAGAGGTGAGTTGAAATCGGAGGGAGCGAGAAGAAGGGTGGGGAACATGTTTTGGGGGGGAAGGGAGTGGGGGGTATCTAGGAAAGGTGGGGGTGGGGGAGGGGTGTAGTCTAGGAAAGGTGGGTAGAGGTGGGGGAGGGGGGAGACCATGCAGGAAAGGTAGTATAGTGGGTGAGGAATGAGGAAGTAAGTGGTCAGACGAGGTGAAGGAGAAGAGGAGGTGCATGAGGCCAGATCTGGGTCAGCCTAGGGCGATGGGTGTATACAGTGAGTGAGTGAGAGTGAGAGTGAGAGTGAGTGAGAGTCTTCCTCCTCCTCCTCCTCCTCCTGCAGTTCTCCCTCCCTCCCTCTCCTCCTCTCCCATCTACTTCCCCTTCTACTACCCCTCCTCCTTTTCCTTCTCCTTCTCCCCTTCCTCTCCCTCCTCCCCCCTCTACTCCTCCTCCTCCTCCTTCTCCTTCTCCTCACATTGACCTTCCCTTTCGTGTCAGTTACGAGGCTGTGTGCATTTTACTAAAGTGATGTTATTTCTTGGTGTAATTTTGCAAGGTTTTGTGGAAGTATTTTTGTATTAGTCTGGAAGGAAGGGGAGGTCTTTTGTCAAATTGGATTCTGTTTGCAGTGGTTGTCTGAGAGTGTATTTTTTCACCCCCGTGTGTGTGCGTGTGTTGACGTCATCATTGTATGTTTTAGAATCGTGGCTGACGAATAATAATAAAGGAATATAAAAGCAATATAACAAACTGACCCAATGTTTACTGGGTGTTGGCAGAAACACGAGCATAAACCTGTGTATGGTGGAAGTAGCCTAGGCTTCCCTCCAGTCCAGGCTTTAATTGACAGAAAGAGGTACAGTTTTATCGAATTAAAAAGTACTCGTATGGACCCTGACTAACCCAAGGTCAAGGGAATATTTTTGGACTAACCATTTCATCTTGTGTACCGGAAATGTAGTGAAGCGAATTATATAATATTATGCCCGGAGCTCGATTCCTTGGCAAATGTATAGATAGCCTAGGGTGGATACGAATCTATTAGATAAAATCACAGGTGCTGTGAGTGGAACGGCACAAGGGGCAACAAAACTCACGAACTATATTACTGATATAAACCCGACTATGATTATACACCCGATATATACAACACAAGTAACTATAAACGTGAAATATTTACCAGACTGGGTTCTCATGTCCCATAACCTCATTAGGCTACCCCCGGAGGAACTTGTGTATATACCGGTGTGATCACATTCACGTACAGTAGGACTACCTGAATTTTTTATTTATTTATTTATGGTATTATTTAAGGCTTATTTACGGTATTTATACAATTATTTATTTATTTATTATTATTAGTTCCCTTTTTTCACAGTCTGGAGGAATAACAACTCTCCTTTCCTTCTAGAGTTAATTTAGTATTTTTACCCCCATTAAAATATTAAGTTTTCGTGTCTGGTAATATCTTAGTGTTGTTGATATTCGCTTTAATTAATTAATGACCCTGTGATCGTGTTTGAGACTTGGTGGCTTCTGATTCCTCCTGACTATGCCACGAAACAAGATCCTTCAATATAGGCTACGTAGTCGGTGTTTCGTGGCAATAATTGAAGGACTCGCTAACCGCCAATTTTCTTACTACATCACGGGGTCCCGTAAATATTAAATAAACTTTGGGTACCTACATAGAAAAGAAGCGCTTCGAATCCTCCAAAGTATACCAGGAAACAGGACCAGATTGACAAAAATAATGGTGTCCTGAATGGCTTGTAATAGTTTGGAGGAATAATTTGCTCCAGATTGACTTAATGGACCCTGTGATGTCGTCTTAAAATGAGAGGTAAACGAGTCCTTCAAATATTACCACGAAACACCACCTAGCGGGAAGGAGCATGTTTCGTGGCATGGTCAGGTGGAATCAGAAGCCTCCAAATTTCATACACGATCACAGGGTCCTAAATTTAGTAACAGAGGTAAAGTGGAGACTACTGGTTCCTACGAAATATGCCACAAAACAGCACCACAATAGAAATGAGCCTGTTTCGTGGTGCAGTGTGGAGAAAACAGTTGTCACCTAAATCCTACACATGGGGTTCCTATACTAGGCTAGGCTACCACTGACTTGCTCATTTCCCCCTCCCTCTTCTGCAATGTGAAAAAGTAGGTCGTGTGTGTGTGTGTAGCCTATGTGTGTGTGTGTGTGTGTGTGTTTGTTTTAGGTGACCTCTCTTCCTTCCTTCCTTCCTTCCTTCTTTCCATCCTATCATTTTTCGATTTTATCTCCCTATTAGATATCAGAGTTTTCAGACCAATTTTTATGTGTGTGTGTGTGTGTGTGTGTGTGTGTGTGTATGTGTGTGTGTGAAATATATATCCGGTTTAGTTGGACACTGATACAGGGTGGTTAAATCCGGAGCAAATTATTTCTCCAAACTTTTCCAGGCAACAGACCATCACCATTTATTATCAATCTAGTCCTGTTTTCTGACATACTTTGAAGGAATCAAGACACTCCAATGTATAGTACCGTATGTATGTATGTACCAAGAATAGGCTAAACTGGAAGTCTATTGATTCCTCCTAAATATGACAGGAAACAGACGACCCTCAATCGTACTACATACATACATACATAGGCTAAATACATACATACGGCCCTAACCATCTATCATACATACATGCATACATACATATATTTACACGGCCTTATCCATCTATCATACAATACATACATACATTCACACCACCCTACCCATACATACATACATTCACACCACCCTGCCCAAGGTCAAGGGAATATCCCTGCCCATACATACATACATTCACACGGCCCTATCTTTCCTTTCCATCATACATACATACATACATACATACACACGGCCCTATCTATCTATCCATCTATCTATATAATGACTTACAGTACAATTTGTATACCATAACTACAAATTGCCTTAGGCCTAATTTTTTTTTGTGCCCTGGTATCACTATGGTTATTCCTTGTTTGATATATGTGTATAGATAATGATACAAAGAGAGAGAAAAGTGGATAAAGTGACGGACTGAGAATGGCATGGGACCTGGTTCGAGTCTACAAGAAACGTCTATTTTGTTTTGTTTTTCTGAGGTGATCTGTTCGCCGACACGTCAGGAAAATATTCCCTTCATCGTCGTCAACTCACAACATAGAAGATCATATTCCAAGATGCTGTGAGTGACGGTGTATAGCTGCTCTCTCCTGATAGTGACGTGTATAAATAAGGTGTCGTCATCTAGTGGGACAGAAGAGAAGCTACGGTACCAACATCACCACGAAGCTCCCCAATAGCCTAATCGCAAGAGTCACGGGCTACTGACAACCTACAGACCAGAGGTTGAGGTGTAAACAATATAAAAATCAATAAAGCTCCACGATTTATAATAAATATGTAAATAAAAGTATAAAACAGATAGTAATAAATAGAAGGAGATTTGTTTTTCAATTGTTGATTATCACTTTCTGACCCAAACGGTATACATAGCCTAATACAGTAAGACCATTGTAGACTTTGTGTATAAATATTTGTATTGGGCCTGGTGTGTATACATGCGTGAGTGTGCAATCATGTGTGTGTGTGTGTGTGTGTGTGTGTGTGTGAGTACCATCAGATGAGAGTGAGTGGGCGAGAACTATAGGCTATCCATGGCTTACACACACGCACACACACACACACCTTCCCTCTTCTCCCGCACACACACACACACACATCATCTTCCCTCTTCAACACACGCACACACCTTCCCTCTTCAACACACACACACACACCTTCCCTCTTCTCCATCACACACACACACACACACAATATAGGCTACCCACTTTATAAATATTACACTATATAGGCTATACAGAGTAAGCTATAAGCAACGTGACCCACTGAAATTACCTCTACCATCATCATCACCATCACCACCACCATCATCATCACGTTGACCTAGTTTAAAGAGTGACCCCATTAGCGTCTTATGCGTGCCCTAGTTTTCCCACGAGAACAGGGCAGCAGCAGTCCACCAGATGACCTCCCATGATGCGCCCTAGATTAAGCTTGACCTGACCTGGACCAGAGAGTGTGGGGGTGGGGGAGGGGAGGGTAGGGGGATTCTTAGATAAGGTATGGTTGTTGTTTTATTTATTTATTTTTTCATTATTATTACTGGTATTATTATTGTTGTTATTATTATTATTGTTATTATTATTATTATTATTATTATTATTATTATTATTATTATCATCATTGTTATTATTGTTGTTATTA
>JAWZYT010000990.1:70000-92500 GCA_034508575.1 Petrolisthes manimaculis
CAAACTCTGACTACTCGCCTTACCTCCCAAGACAGGCGAGAAAAATGAAGTGCAATTTAATGTGCATGATGAAGAAACAACAGAGGACGTACGGTACAGTTTATATACATAGGGTAGACGTTGTTTACTTTGAAGAGCCTCAACTTGACCACTACACAGACAACAAACCAGGGACCATACACACTTAAAAGCTGCTGGAAAAAAGGTAAGTAATTACTAGACATATACGGCAGTCAGTGTTTACAGGAGGGGTTTGATGGTCTGTATATCATGCCCTGGAAACACACACACACACACACACACACACACACACACACACACACGTTATTATTCAGTATTCATCGTCTGAGGTGTTATAATGTTTTCACTCTAGAATTGCACTGATAGTTTTGTTTTTTTACGTTGTGTAGCCTATATTTTTATTGCCTCTTACATGATGCAGTATATTCTACTTAAATAGTATTATATTTGTACCCTCTACAACACTTCCCCACCCCACCACCACCACATCTCTTCTTGTTGCTCTTCCACATTGCTTCCCGTCTTCCCTCCTTCCACACCTTCACCTTGCTAACCTTCCCTCCTTCCACCTGCCCTCCGTCTAGCTCCATCCTTCCCTCCCTCTTTCCTGTAACTCCTTCTCATTCTTCCTTTCCAACTCTCCCTCTTGCTACCCTATATGAAGGCGAGGAAGGAGGATGAAGAAGAAAAAGAGGAGGAGCAGGGAATGAGGAAGGAAGGAAGGAAGGTGGTGGTTGTGGAGCAGCTTGACAAACCCCAAGCAGCTCCAAGCCATTCAGCCTCATCTCACCTCGCCTCGCATTACCTTGGTTATGACTAGTGGGGGGAAAAACCTGCCCCAGAGAGAGAGAGAGAGAGAGAGAGAGAGAGAGAGAGAGAGAGAGCAAGGGATTTACGGTACTGTGTGTATGTAAGAGAGAGAGAGAGAGAGAGAGCATGTGGTTTACGGTACAAATATAATGTCCCACACAACCACATGTTTCCTACTTGTTTCGTTGTTCCTCCGTTCCCATCCCTCATCCTCCATGCCATGTTTTTCCTCCTTTACCATCCCTCATCCTCCATGCCCCATTTTTTGTCCGTCCCCATCCCACGTCGTCCTCCATACCACATTCTTCTTCCATCTTCCTTCCTTCATCTTCAAAACACACACACACACACACACACACACACACACACACACACACACACACACACACACACACACACATTCTTCTTCCATCTCCCTTCCTTCATCTTCAAAAAACACACACATTTTTCTTCCATCTCCCTTCCTTCATCTTCAAAAAACACACACATTTTTCTTCCATCTTCCTTCCTTCATCTTCAAAACACACCTTCTTCGTCTCTTTCCGTCTACATTGGGGAAGGGAGGGATGTCGTGTGGGTAATATTCACACCACCAGCCTAATATAAGGTCACAGGAAACCTTAAATGGGGTAGGTAGGATATAGTACCGTACATGTGTGTGTTGGTAAATCTGGAGCATGTAACTTATTCCTCTAAACTATTCCCAACAACAGGGGTTGTGGAGGAGGGAGGGGTGGTAGAGGGGGTTGTGGAGCAGGGAGGGGTGGTAGAGGGGGTTGTGGAGGAAGGAGGGGTGGAAGAGTGGGTTGTGGAGCAGGGAGGGGTGGAAGAGTGGGTTGTGGAGGAGGGAGGGGTGGTAGAGTGGGTTGTGGAGCAGGGAGGGGTGGAAGAGGGGGTTGTGGAGCAGGGAGGGGTGGAAGAGGGTGTTGTGGAGCAGGGAGGGGTGGAAGAGGGTGTTGTGGAGCAGGGAGGGGTGGAAGAAGGGGTTGTGGAGGAGGGGTGGGGCTGAGTAACCTTCCGTGACCCACAAGTCAAGGTCACCCCCCTCCACCCACCAGGATATCAGGATCTGGCTCGCTATGCTAAACTGGCTGGGTGGGTTGGTGGGTGGGTGAGTGTGTGATAGGGCGTGAAGATGCATAAGTGGGCGTGAAGAGGGTGGGTGGTAGGGCGTGTAGAGAGGTCGATAGGTGGGCGTGGAGAGGGTGAGTGGTAGGGCGTGGAGAGGGTGGGCGGTAGGGCGTGGAGAAGTGGGCGTGAAGGTGAATTGGGTGGGTGCATTGTAAAGCTTAATTAAAGATACTGTAGATGAGTGGGTGTGAAGAGGGCGGATAGGTGTGTGTGAGGATGGGGAGGTGGGTGTGAAGAGGGCGGATAGGTGTGTGTGAGGATGGGGAGGTGGGTGTGAGGATGGGGAGGTGGGTGTGAGGATGGGGAGGTGGGTGTGAAGAGGGCGTGTGGATTGAAAGATAAATGAGTAGGCTTGAGGATCGATCAGGGGGGTTTATTATGGATGAGTGGGCTTTTAAGATAGATGAGTGGGCGTGAGGATAGATGAGTGGGCGTGAACAGTTAATAATACTTTTACACAAATTTTCGAGGCAAGAACTAGAAGTACCCGGTACTGTACTGACCGTAACTGTACCAAACACATACGGTATGGTACTAGGCTATTCCCTTAATTAACACACCAATTCACACAACAGTTCAGACAGGTCAACGAAAATAAGTCATGTTACATAGGCCTATCGTAGTTCCTATTATGATTTTGACAATTTAAGGGAAGTAACCTACTGTTGGAAATTCGTGGGCTCTGATTCCTCCACGATATATCCCAAGCAACAGAATCCCTCCACATAAGACTGCAGAGACGTGTTTTATGATAAGAGTTCAGAGGGCTACGTGTGCTCCAATTTGCCCACAACAGTTAGGCTACTTCCCTTAATCTATACCATGACATTCACCTGTAAAGAAGTGCGTTGTGGCCCTGTCTATCATTCAGTATATACCCTATGTGGTTTGTCTTTGGGGTGTGAGTTACAGAATGTCAAGTGAGTATGCAAACAATGTCTCATCCATGTTGTATAAGAAGAGTTGTATTGTGAGGTTTGTCAGTGTTGGATCCTGTTCTGGTAACGGTTCCAAGGACTGAGGCGACATGAATGCCTTAGTTCACAATGTAAGTTTCAGGGGATAATATATTTCTGGTATTGTATAATGATATAGTAACGAGTAGTAATAAGTATACAGCTTTGGTTGAAGTTTTGAACAGTACAATTCAATTAATCCAATGGAGATGTTATTGTACATCTGAATAATTATCAGTGCTCTTGACTGTACACTCACAATCCCTAATCACTGACCCACCTCATTAGCAGGGAGTATGGACTCGGGGGTTTTTCTAGATGACGTGTCAAGAGAGTCAACGTACTGTACAACAATCACACAGCTCTCTGAACAGGAGAGGTTCGGTTCGAACATCCTTGCTTCAATGGGTAGTTAGCCTAATATAAGCATTGTTGTCCTGCTGTATTGAAACAGCCACTTCCCCTAAGGCTAGCCTATATAGGGCCTAGGCTAGTCACACAAGGCTTGGTTGGCTTGCCTCTATCACTAGGCGAGAGCGATACCACTGTGCTACCCTTATTAGGCTGTATATATTGAGTGAGATAAATAAAATAAATGGATTTGATAAGAGTATTTTGACGTATGCATATAAAAATCTCATATGACATTCCGTTACCTCCGGTATTTCTGAACACGGATTCAAAATAAAAGAAGGAAACGGAATTGATCTCAACTCGAATATGTGACCTGACTAGGCTAGGCCTACTGTGTGAACTGATTGATCTCTTGTGAAGGAAAGGCTACTCCTCCTAATTATCTTGCCAAATTAGCCAATGTTATAAAGAGTAATGAATATATTTCATTACTCTTTATGAGTAATTTGCTTTGAGTAGTTTGCTTTGATAAAATAAAATAATAGCAAAATTTGTTCAGGAAAGTTAGCAACAGTATACCATACTGTAAATGATTAAACTTACAAAAAAAAAATTTTTACCATAAACTTGTTGCTAAAACCTCGACCAATCAACAGCTGTGATCTGAATCGGTCTTCATTGCCTGGTGCTGGTATTTTCTTTTTATGGAATAGGACTAATTCGGGCAAATTGTCATGTCAACAGTTTGCCATTTATGGAAGATAATGTTAATTTAGTATGAACATGTATAATAGGCTACACTAAGTATGGTTTATTGTTCGTTTGTTCTTTAATTAATAAGAATCACAATTATGTTAGTAGGAAAACTGTGTATTCGTTTGTAAGTTGCCTCTCATAACACGTCATTTAGAAAGACCCTTGAATCTATATCGTACTCATTATTGGTACAGAGTTGGGTCAGAGATTAGGGATTTAGAGTTTACATTGCTGACAATAATTTCTTTCCACATTGGGGTTACTTTAGGAAACATTTAACTACCGGTACTTTTCTCTAAGAGTAAGCTGCATATTCTTTTTATAGGTCTTATATTAATCATGAAGTAGCCTCTAACTTCCAGTAAAGTGTCAACTCACAAAATTAAAGTAATAACATAAGATTACGTAAAATTAAAGGTGAGATAACTGTAGGAGTCACCCTTGAGTGGAAAGAATTTTTTGTGCGCAATAGTACCTCGTGACTGTACTGTACAATGGAGGGGGTGACTAGTTCTATCCTGATCCGAGATATAACGTGAAACTACAGTAGGCTATTATACCTACCAGCCTCACATTCCCATAGACTTGGCCCGTACTCTAGATGAGTCTAGAAACGCTGATAAGGACAGAATAATTGACCCCCAGAATATAAATATGATCACCACTGTACAATTGCCAACACTTATGATTGGTACAGGAAAAGGGGACTGACGAATACTAGCAATTATATGTTTGTGATATCTGGGTTGGTAACACTGTTTGGGGAAAGAGTCAACATTTAATGTGTGTGGATATCGGTACCAAGCCATTGTCCCCCACACACTACAAGGACACACACACATACACACACATACACACACACATATACAGACACACACACATACAGACACACACACAGAGATGATGCTTCAGTTCCCATGTAACAACAACAAGTGACCTTTTCTCCCTGCATGGGTTTCAGTCGTCTTTATTTTTTCCCTCGTCACCATCTTCTCTAGGCAGGGTAGGCTACTAGTTTTTGCTGTTGGTGGTGCTCCTCCTCTCGTCTCCCTTCCTTTCAGGGCTGTTGCTTTTGTTTCCTGTCCTGTTCTGTCTGTCTGTCTCTTTATAACTCCTTTCCTGTCTCTCTGCCTGTGTGTGTGTGTGTGTGTGTGTGTCTCCACAACAGGGTAGGCGAGGGAGAGTTTTTATGGGGGGCAGGGTCGTGAGAAGGGGAAGGGAGAGGGGCATGGCCTGCAAATTGCTGGTAGAGAGAGAGAGAGAGAGAGAGAGAGAGAGAGAGAGAGAGAGAGAGAGAGAGAGACAGAAAAACCTTGCTGTACTCTCTCTCTTTCTCTCACCGAATCACGTGCGTGTGCTTTATTACACACACACACACACACAAACAATACTATACCTTGGTTATGGCTCTATTTAGTAGCAATACTCTCACTCCCACACTCCCATCCAACTTGCTTCCCATCCTACACCCGTTATAATTATTGGTTGGTGTTGTGTCACGAAGATTACCCCCAACTCACCCCAACTCCCTCTCGTTCTCCCTCTCTTTTTCTTACTTAATCTTCCTCCTCCATTCCTCTTCCTCTCTTTTTCTTACTTGATTTTCCTTCTTCATTACTCTCTTTCTTACTTAATCCTCCTTCATTCCTCTCCCTTTTTTTCTTCCTCAATCTTCCTCCTCCATTCCACTTCCTCACGCTATTCCTCTTTCTTACTCTCCCTTTCATTTCCCCCTACTACTCCACTTCTCTCCCTCGTTCTTCCTCTTTTCCTCCACCTCTTTTGTCTGTTGTTTCTCCCTATCATATTTCCTCTCCCCTTCCTCCTCCTCCCCACTTCCCTATTTCCTATTAATTTCTCCACCCCATCCACTTCCCTTATTTACAACCTCCCTTTCCCAGTTCCTTTTTAATTCCTCCTCACCCTCCAATGTACAGTCACGAGCCAAAATAAGTATCCATGTATTGATGAAGTTTATAAATATGTGACATACCAACCAATGACAACGCTTATCCTGTCTGTCTGTCTGTCTGTCAGTCTCCATACATTCATACTTTCTGGAGCTCATTTGATTACTAAGCCACGTATCAGGTTATTCAAAACACACCTGGATACTTATGATACTGGACTGGTGACTAGGCTACTTCTTGGAGCTCGTTTAATTAATAGGCTTACTCAGTCATCTGGTTATTTCAAGCACATCTGGATATACTTTTTATGATGATTGGTGACTGTAGTTGATGGGACTGGTTAAATTAGTTCCCCATGAGGTTATTCCAAGCACACCTGGATATTATAGCCTATGTATTATCTTATGATGACTGGTGTACATTATGAACTGACTGGTGTCCTCATCTCTCTACCACAACACAACCTTGCATTGCCCTTCGCCTTGCCGGGAGCGATCTATATAATGTCTCTATCATGACCACGATTTCACACTCATTCCCTCACTTGGAAGCTGCATGACACCTCATCTGTATCACTCTCTCTCTCTCTCTCTCTCTCTCTCTCTCTCTCTCTCTCTCTCTCCATATTATACCGTACTACCACAGGGTCTTCCAGGAGGTAATTTTTTTTCATCCTCAATCAATCATCCTTGTCAAAAAAGGGATAAATGAATAATTAAATAAATTAAAACTATACAAATTGATTCAGGAAAGACTCTTGCCTCTCTGATTCGATGCCAACCACAGGAATTTCTTGAATAAAATGATATATCCTCCATAAAGTTAACAGAAAACGATGCAACACTTACGTGGAACCCAGTACATGATTATCTCCTCCAGTAATTATAACCCACCCTCCTAGATGCATATGTACTTACAGCCACAATCAAATATCCACCGACACTTTCCTTCCATCGTAGTAAATATCTTTGTGATAATGAACAAACAACACGCGTATAATTTTGCAGTACCTCATAATAATAATAATTGAGGGGGTTGAGTTGACGTTACTAAGGTGTTGTATTATTATAAAGTGATATGATACTGATTTATTTGCACAATGTACCGTAAGGAAAGTGTTGGTGGATATTTGATTGTGGCTGTACTTCTGTATCCCGGGTACCCCTTTCCTCTTCTTTGTGCTACAGGTTTCACTGGATAGGAAGGAGTGGAGGAAGAGGAATAGAAGATTGTGTTTGTGTTCGTAGGGGGTGACGAGGAATTGTTGTCCGGCGTTTGTAGCCTAGTAGAGGAGTGAAGTAGCCTAGTATGGAGGAGGGGTGAGAGGGTTACCAAGCGGGGACCATTTATTTCTATATTATACATTCAGAGGATAGTGTAGATATGTTGATTAAACTTTGGTAGGCAACACTGCATTTGGTCTGAGATATACTAATTGAAATAACATGTGATTGTATGTTATGATCAACTAGGCTATCATCCTCATTTAGGCTACCCCAGTTAGGCTACATTTGCTTACGGCAAAACTGATAAAATTATTATTTGTCTCTTGAGTAACGATTTATACTACTTTATTGATCACAAGTATATATATATATATATATATATATATATATATATATATATATATATATATATATATATATATATATATATATATATATATATATATATCCCTTAATCATTTATAGTATTACCCCAATTAAATACATAATCTATAAAAGTAGGATTTAAACAAGTAAGGTAGGTGTAAAACAACAACAAATACAATACATTTCGTTTGGTAGAAGTATAGATAACTTGGCAAAATTTATGGTCACGCCAGTTAGGCTATGTGTTGGGGTCATGTTCCATAAAAACAGGTTGTTTCGTAACGTATTGAATTTTAATGCACACACACACACACACACATACACACACACACACACACACACACACACACCTTTTACGAAATAGCTGCGTAATGGTATTGGAATATTTGATTTGATTTACAGGGTGAGTGGCGAAAATTATTCATACACACACACACATACACACTCTCCCTCCCCCCTCCTCTCTCTCTCTCTCTCTCTCTCTCTCTCTCTCTCTCTCTTCAGTATATATTTCTTCTGATAATATTTTCAAGACAAGACGTAAATAGCTCTGGTGAAATTGTGTCTCCTTGAAGCATGCCGTATTTCCCAATCCTATTTCCCTCTTAAACTTATAACATTTATGTAGCCTCAGTATTGCAGTTCCTTCTTTGGATATAATTTCTCTTTTTCATCACTTCTTTCCTTTTCTATTTCTTCTTCATGTAGTACTTCTTTCATATTCCCTCTTTTATTTTCCTCTCGTTTACATTCCATTCTGTTTCATCCTCTTCTGAAATTATCTCGCTTCGTCTCCTTCCCCTTTCTCTCCTCAGTTCTGTAGTTCCTTCTTTGTGTATATACAATTTTCAAAGTTCTCTGTTGTTCCTTAAAGACGAAATTGTATTACCCACTTTAGGGATTGATAATAAGTGTGTGTGTGTGTGTGTTTGTTGAGGTGCAGGGGGGGGGGGAGGAAGACCAAACAGACAGACAAATGGTAACTAATTTATAGCTACATAACGTGTGTGTAATTAGGCTAGCCCTCCAGTCAGTCCGTCAGTCGCTTTCCAAGTCAGGTGGTGGTGGTGGTGGTGGTGGACTGCCATGGGAAAAATGCCGTGTCTTTTACTCTTGGTTCTATTATTATTGGTTCTCTTATTGTTTTATTATCGATTTATTATTCCGCTTCATGGGAAAGGTGTTGTAGGACTATTGACCGTGACTGTACTCGTAGGTGTGGGTCCAGTGGGTGAAAATCAACATATGGTGGTGAGTGGGTTATTTGGTTAGTTATTAGTGGGTTATTTGGTGGTTCACTCTCTGTCCCCAACTGGTGTATATATTTTTAATTGCTGGTTTTCTTCACTGCGAGTACCACATACACACACACACCCTGTCATCTTAAACTTTCCTGATAAATACAACTTCGTACTTTCCTTATAAACGCCACCACACTGTCACTCACACACACGCACATTGACATCACACGCACATTGACATCACACACACACGCACATTGACATCACACACACACTGTTACCAACCACACTGTCACTACTGCCATCATAACACTATAGTACCGTAATAATTTCCTTACAAACGTCACATCATTCTTTCCTTATACAGTAGTACCACCGTACGAATAAATCAATGACAACATTAATCCAACTTTTCATAGGTTAGGCTACGGCCCCACGCGTCACTAGTCACTATTTCAAGGTCATCCACCAACATCAACTGACAGAAGAGTTACCAGCCAGCAACTCTTACTTTCAGCAGTAGACGAGTAAGTGTAAGTGTGTGTGTGTGGGGTGGGGGGAAGGTCTTTGTTGTGGCAGCAAGAGTGTCAAGGACTTGTTCAACTGGCCAGACAGAGTGAGTGGAAGGAGAGCAACACACATGGGTAGGTCGTTGGGTGGGTAGGATGGGTTGAGAGGGACTATAGCCTATAGGGTGTTGGGGCAGGGGAATGGGGAGGAAGGAGGTTGATCATGGGTATAGCAAAAGGGGTCACATATGGGGTGTTGGAGAGATGGGAGAGGGGGAGGGGAGTGAGTTAGTGGGTGGGTTGGTGAATGACTGAAGAGGCTGTGTGTTTGAAGGGTGAGTGTTTGAGTGTGTGTTTGGGGAAGTGAATGTCTGTGTGTGTGTGTGTGTGTTTGAAGGGTGAGAGTGAGTGTGTGTGTGTTTGTGTGAATGTCTGTGTGTGTGTGTGTGTTTGTGTGAATGTCTGTGTGTGTGTGTGTGTGTGTGGGTTTGTGAGTGGACTGATGTGTGTGTGTGTGTGTGTGTTGCTTTATCATCCCTTTTTATCTATCTATTTTGACTTTGAGTATAATTTGTTCTATAAAGTATGCTGTCTGTGATCTCAGTAAAGTACAATAAATATTGATAAAAACTACTTTAACTTGTTGTCAAATGGCAGTGGGCTTCGGAGGGAGTGGAAGCCTAATATCGTTTTCGGACCAAAGAGACCTTATTTATTTCATCTTAATAAATGTTATCATGATTGCAATATTTATGTGATGTTCTATAACGTAAATTGAATCATATTTTCAATGCAGAGGGGTAATACCAGGCTCCTATAAATAATATTCGACGGAATGATTATGATTAATATCTTTTGAAGGTTAGGTGAACTCTACTGACATAATGCTACGTGCAAGTCTTACCATTTCCATACATTTCACGGATTTTCTTCTTATACAGGCCTGGTATTATCCCTCTGCATTGAAAATATGATTCAATGTACGTTATAGAACATCACAAAAATATTGCAATCATGATAACATTTATTAGGATGAAATAAATAAGGTATCTTTGGTCCGAAAACGATATTAGGCTTCCACTCCCTCCGAAGCCCATGCACTGCCATTTGACAAGTTAAAGTCATTTTTTATCAGTATTCATTGTACTTTATGGAACAAAATATTATCAAAATTATATTTTATATCTCTGGTGTAAGTTACTGCTCAACGTCACGATACACCCTGTATATATATATATTTTTTTCTCCTTTTTCCCTTTCATTCTGTTTCATCATATATGTTTCTATATTTCCTTTATCTTTATCAATACAGTATTATCTATTTGTTCTTTCTTTAGTTCTCGTTCCATTTATTATAAGTTTCTCTTGCTTCACCATCCCATCCCTTATTTCTCTCTCTGTTTGTTTTGTGACATATAGTTTGGAGAAATAAGTAGCATCTACTATTTACCAGTAACATAATAATACACACCTTAAAAATAATAGGATTTAAAAATGAAGAAAACACAGTGTCAATGTACAAAATAATTATAATATTCATTCGTATGTAAACCGTGCATATTAAACTATTTACAAAATATGAATTACAAGCCTCCTTCCTTCCCTCCCTCCTTACTCTCTCGGACACCAGAAGTCAATATTGGCCAAATGTTGAAGTGGGGACAGAGGTACAATATGTATGTACAAAAAGTTAGAGAAACATCAAACACAGGGGAATAATAATAATAATAATAATAATAGAAATAGGCCTACCGGTATTAATAATAATAATAATTAATAATAAAAGTAAAAATTATAATAATAAATATGATAATAATAATAAAAGTAAAAATAATAATAATAATAATAATAATAAAAGTAAAAATTATAATAATAATAATAATAATAAATTTAATAATAATAACACCAAATACAGGAAAATTCAAAACTCCGAAGTCAACGTTGGTATTACAAAATTAACCATCCTTACAAAAGATACATACAGATTCATAAATACACAAGAATATTATTGTTGTTGTTGTGGAGTGAAGTAGAAATTAATAGGTAATGAAATAGTGAGTAATTGTAGATTCTCATTCAGGACAGGAAATATTAGATAAAAGTATAGTATAGTTGTAAGGTTAACCGTAATGGAAAAATATACAGGCAACAAGAATAGCCTTTTTATTGTATGTGTGTGTGTATATATATGAAGATGTGATGTGTGTATGTGTAAATGTTTGAAGATATGTGTGTCAAGATGTGTGTGTGTGTAAATATTTGAAGATGTGTGTGTGTATGTGTCAAGATGTGTGTGTGTATGTGTAAAGATGTGTGTGTGTATGTGTAAAAATGTGTGTGTGATTCCCTTATAGCCTATAGTATCCTTCTATTTTCTCACTTCACCCCCTAAAGCCCCCTTCCATCATTATTATCATCGTCGTCATCGTGCTCTTGACCTCGTGAGAGCAGTGACCCTTGGTGACCTGACCTGCTCTCTTCATCCCAGTCCACCCCCTCCCCCCACCTACTGTACCTATCCCTCCCACCCCCCCTCTCTCTTCTTTATCTCCTCCCCTCCTTCACCCCCTCTCCTCTTCATCTCAGTCCACCCCCTCCCCCCACCTACTGTACCTATCCCTCCTACCCACCCTCTCTTCTTTATCTCTCCCCTTCCTTCACCCCCTCTCCTCTTCATCTCAGTCCACCCCCTCCCCCCACCTACTGTACCTATCCCTCCTACCCACCCTCTCTTCTTTATCTCTCCCCTTCCTTCACCCCCTCTCCTCTTCATCTCTCCATTTTCCCTCTCCTTCCTACCTTTATTATTATTATTATTATTATATTTTTTACCCACCCTCTCCCTCTTCTCCCCTTCCATCTCATTGAGGGTTCAGTAGCACTTCAGTTATCATAAAAGAGGTTCTATCTCCTCTTTTAAAGTCCTAATGTATGCTATGCTAAAATAACTCGACATGAATTTGACCCGTTATTCTCTCTCTCTCTCTCTCTCTCTCTCTCTCTCTCTCTCTCTCTCTCTCTCTCTCTCTCTCTCTCTCTCTCTCTCTCTCTCTCTCTCTCTCTCTCTCTCTCTCTCTCTCTCTCTCTCTCTCTCTCTCTCTCCACTTCACATCGGGATTGACCTGTTTTGGACGATTTCTCCGCTTGTACTCAGGTCAACTCTCCCCCTTCCCCTCCCCTCCCCCCCCCCTCCCCCTCCCCCTCCCCCTCCCCCTCCCCCCCTCTCTCCCCCCCTCTCCTCTCCTCCCTCTCCCCCCCCTTCAAGTTGTCGTGGTAGTAAACTTGTGTTGAGTGGGGCAATATTTTTCAACCCTCTTCGTTCACTCACTCACTCTCACACTCACTCACTCATTCTCGCTCTCACTCACTCTCACACTGACTCTCACACTCACTCTCTCTATTTATTTATTGCAGTCTGTCCATCGATCCATATTTCAGTCAATCTATAACACACACACACACGAAAAAAATTAATACATAAATCACAACACACACACACACACACACAAACAAACAAGCAAACAAACAAATATAAATACAGAAACCACACACACACAAACACACACATACATACACACACAAACAATATAAATACAGAAATCATAACACCACAAATAAATCTAGAGCAACTGAATCCTCCAAACTATTTCAAGCAACAGAACACCATTAATTTTTCCCCTCTGGTCCTGTTTCCCTAGCATACTTTGGAGGAATGAAGGCACTCCAATGTATAAAAAAATAAGTAGTCTACCACATGCATTTAATTAAGGCTGATTGAACTCTTTGGTCTCGTATGATAAATAATAATTACAGTATGGTTTGTTGTGTTGTGTGTTAATTCGTGTGTGAGACGAACTATCCCCCCCCCTCAAGCTTGTCCCCTACTCGTGCACCCCCCTAACCCCCCCCTCTCCTCCTCAAGCCTGTCCCCCCCGCTATTTCCGCACCCCTTTAATTAAGAGAATAGGATACTTTTTTTTTTGGTACATTTATTAGAGTGCTTTGATTTCCTCCAGTGTCTGCCAGGAAACAGAACCATAATTATATCAATATAAATAATGGTATATAGTTTGTTGTTGCTTGGAATAGTTTGGTGGAGGAATTGGTTGCTCCTGATTTACCACCAACACTGTACTACTCTCACCGCACCCTCCCCCTCCCCCCTTCTTCGAAATTGAATACACACTTCCCGTGAACTGATTGTGTGTGTGTGTGTGTGTAGTAATAATTTTTTCCCACCCTCTCTCTCGAATCACTATTTCCTCTCTTACCTCTTCTCTTATTCCCTGTTACCCCTTCTGATATTTTTTCCTCTGTCTTCTCACATTCATGTATCACGTACAACTAGTTACGTTACTAGATTCTGTGCCCCATATTTGTAAGGCGTGTGGAAATACGTGGCAACTCTCTCTTGAATGGAAAGCAACTCATACGAACCTCAATGAATGAATGAATGAATGAAACACACATCAACTCCAATTAAGTAAAGTGTGTGTGAAATCATCAAGTCTCATAGTTATTTTAATATATATTCTTTGCTATAAAACATCGTCAAATTATCAAGTAATACTGTATTTATTATTACCCATGTTAATTCACATGTTAATTCACATGTTATTTGGAGTTGATGGGTGGTTCATACGTTTAACTTTGTATGAGCTACAGTACTTTACATTTAGAGAGAGTTGTCAGGCATCTCCTCATTCCATAACAAATGTGGGGTAAAATATAGTTCCGTAACTGTACATAATAATTATATACAGTCAGTCAGTGGGTTTGTAAGAGTATTCGTGTAGCCTCACTTATTAAGCTCTACTTGATGGAATAACATAGAGGAGAGTCACCGAACAAACACATTCACCACCAATAACACACACACTAACACACACTCACACAACAACATTGAATTAAACACACACACACACAGAGAGAGAGAGAGAGAGAGAGAGAGAGAGAGAGAGAGAGAGAGGGAAAGTGATCTAGGAATGCACTGTATCATCAGAGCCTCAGAGGTACAACAATGATCTATTAACCTAGAAACAATGTTGTGGATTCTACTATGTATGTATGTGCTGGGTAGAATAATAAAGAAGCAACACATTACAATCTATCTTATAAAAGCATACTGTCTGTCGTCTCCTTTTAAGTAAGAGTGAAAATAAATAGTCTAGTGTTTTTATTGTTCTTCTTCCTCTTCTTCTTCTTTTTCTTCTTCTTCTTCTTCGAGAGAGTATACAGTGTTGAAGTGAGAAAGAGTGGTGTTGTTTTTAAGTGAATGTTTATTTAAAGTGAGAGGGATGGGAGAGGAGGGCTAGATATTGCAGTGTGAGTGAGAGTAATGATGGATGTGTGTGAGTGAGTGAGTGAGAGGGAACTGTTTACAGAAGGAGTGAAGTACATACATACATACATACATTACAAGGCATCAATTAGAAAAGGGAAGGATAGCTTATCTTAGGTTAGAATAGATTTGCTTAAGTTAGGTTTGGATAGATTAGGGTAGAATAGTTTCGGTTAAGTTAAGTTCGGTTAATTTAGGTTCGGTTAAGTTAGGTTAGGTTAGGATAGATTAAGTTAGAATAGTTTCGGTTAAGTTAGGTTAGGTTAGGCTAGGCTAAGATAGATGAAAACAATTTAGGTTAGGTTAGATCAGTTTAGGGTAAACAAGGATAGATCAGTATAGGTTAAATTATAGGTCAGATCAGGTTAGGCAAGAATAGATCAGGATAAGTTAAAATTACATCAGATCAAAATAGAATAGGATAGATTAGGTGAGGTTAGAAAAAGAAGATGCTGCTAGATTAAAATTACATCAAATCAAAATAGAATAGGATAGATTAGATTGAGTCAGAAAAAGAAGATGCTGCTAGATTAAAATTACATCAAATCAAAATAGAATAGGATAGATTAGGTGAGGTTAGAAGATGAAGATGCTGCTGCTATCCCTGAAGATGTGTGGCTGCTGCACCTTCAAATTGCACAGGATGGACTATACCAGACAGTCTAGCCAGTACACTAGCTTTATCCCCAATAACATACTTCTTCTCTTTCTTCGATCCCTCTTCACTCTTATTATTATTATTATTATGATTGTGTGTTTCCTTCAACCCTTCTTCCTCCACTTTCTTTCGTATTGCTGTGATGAGGCGTTGGAGTATGTCTGTGTCTTCTAAGTACGATTCTGGAACGACTGGAATAAATAAGGAATTGCTGGAAGTATCTGTTGTTGTTGTTGTGGGTCGAGATAGTGATCCTGGGCGGGTGTGTGTTGTAGTGGGTGTTGGGCGGGCGTGTGCGTGTGATGCAGTGGGCGTGGGTCGGGAGTGGGCTGCAGTGGGTGTTGGGCGGGAGTGGGCTGCAGTGGGTGTTGGGCGGGAGTGGGCTGCAGTGGGTGTTGGGCGGGCGTGTGCTGCAGTGGGCGTGGGTCGGGAGTGGGCTGCAGTGGGCGTGGGTCGGGAGTGGGATACGGTGGGTGTTGGGCGAGAGTGGGCTGCAGTGGGTGTTGGGCGGGAGTGGGCTGCAGTGGGCGTTGGGCGCGAGTGGGCTGCAGTGGGCGTGGGCCTTGTGTGAGCTGTAGCCTGCGTGGGTCGACCATGGGCTGAGGCAGTGGTGGGCGTAGTGAGTGGGGCGTGTGGGTGTGAGGAGGAGATGACTGCTGCTGGGTGTGGGGGAGAGGGACCGGAGTGGGTACGTCGTGAGGTGGTAGTAGTAGTGGGTGTGGGTCTTCTGCCTCGGGTTACTTGTTGGTTCTTTGGGAATTGTGGGGTCTGAGACTGATGTTGTGGTCGTACCCGTGTGGGCTGTGGTCGTGGGTGATGTTGTGAAGTGGGCGACACCAGATTCCCAAGGGGTCGTGTTTTACTGTCCCCTTCACTATGCTTATTTCGATGACTATTGTTGTTGTTGTTATTATTGTTGTTGTTGTTGTTGTTGATATGGTCTTTCTTGTGGTGTTGCCAGTTTTCCCCACGTCTAATCCCGTCCAACACTGACTGGCCAATCTCCGGAGCCGCACCTATTGGCCCGATGGATCGTCTCAGGGATTCGAAGTCGGGGTGAACGTCGTAGGTGACACTGGCTGAAAACCCACTACCATCAGCCGTGTAGGTCACTGTCTGTAGTCTGTTGTCGGGGAGGGCCACGCGGAACCTGTACAGATAAACAAACAAACAAGTACTAGGCTGCACTAAACTTCGTGCCTCTCTTTCTCTTTATATATCTATTTATATTTATATCTATATCTATATTTATATCTATATTTATATTTATTTTTATATTTATATTTATATTTATATCTATATTTATATTTATATTTATATCTATATCAATATCTATCTCACCTGCCCCTCGTCTCCTCCCCCAGACGTGCCTCTTCCCGGTCGTGAAAGTTGCGGTATTCAGGAGCGTCCACGGCATATGCAAAGGAGTAGCTGCCATCCTGAAGAAGGCACACACAAGGTAAGGTTAACTGATTTGTATATTGGTTGGTTGGTTGGTTGCTTTGTTTATAATTATGTTGGTAGGTTGGTTAGTTGATTGGGTGGGTGGTTGGTTGGTTGGTTGGTTGGTTGGTTATCCTACTTGGTTGCTTTGTTTATCATTATGTTGGTAGGTTGGTTAGTTGGTTGCTTGGTTGGTTGTTTAGTGGCTTGGTTGATTGTTTGGTTAAAATAACTTCTAAAATTATAAATTGAGTGATCAAATGTGTGAGTGTGTGAGACAGTAGCCTATCTGTGTGTCTGAGTGTGTGTGTGTGTTTGTGTAAGAGAGAGAGAGAGTGAGAGTATCTGTGTGTGTGTGTGTGTGTGTAAGAGAGAGAGTAAGTGTGTGTGTGTGTGTGTGTGTGTGTGTGTAGCAAGAGAATGTGATAATAACCATTGAAAGTGCTTGTGTGTGTATGTGTGTGAGAGGAAGAGGATTTGGTACAAGTCAAGATAATCCAGCTCATGTGTATTGTAAGAAACACTCGACATTACTCCACTCTGCTTCAAGGGGCATTTTCCTCTGTAGCAAAACAAGGTTATTCCCACACACAATGCCTGGTTCTTTAATTAAGGGGGAAGTTTTGTGTTAGTAAATCTGGAGCAACTGAATCCTCCAAACTATTCCAAGCAACAGAACACCCTTGTTTTTGCTGACTTGGGCCTGTTTCTTGGCACACATTGAAGGAATCAAGGCACTCCAATGTGATCCTAAAAGGAATTACCATCTTAATTAAGGGACCCTGTGATGTAGTCAGAAAATTGGAGGTAAATGAGTCCTTTAAATATTACCACGAAACACACACCTATATGGAAGGAGTTTGTTTCGTGGCATGGTCAGGAGGAATCAGAAACCTCCAATTTTAATACACGATCACAGGGTCCTTAAATTTTTGCTGTTATTTATGAGTTCAAGATGATAATATAGGTGAAGTATCAGTTGTTCCAGATTTACCAAGATTGTTGTTAGCCCTTAAGGTGATAATCATGTTTTGTAATGTAGTTTAAATTATTCAAGTAGCCAGCCCTCCAGTACACACACACACACACACACACACACACACACACACACACACACACACACACACACACACACACACACACACACACACACACACACACACACACACACACACACACACACACACACACACACACACACACACACACACACACACACACACACACACACACACACACACAGACACACACACACACAGACACACACACACACAGACACACACACACAGACACACACACACACACACACACACACACACACACACACACACACACACACAAAGTTTTCCCCATCATTAAGCCAGGCTAGTCTTTTGTAACAATGACTTGCTCATGTAAAGGAATATACAATGTCTATTTTATCTTGCTATTTATGTAAGGGAATCTTGTCCATTTTACTCTCTCTATCTCTCTCTCTTTCTCTCTTTCTCTCTTTCTCTCTTTCTCTCTCTCTCTCTCTCTCTCTCTCTCTCTCTCTCTCTCTCTCTCTCTCTGTCTCTCTCTATCTCTTTCTCTCTCTCTCTCACTTTTATTATTATTATATTTTTAAAGAAATCTCTGTGTGCTGCCATAATTTCGGACGGTGAATATACTTATCTAATAACATGAACATAGGACAGTAAAAAAAGATGATATTTATTTTTTGGAGTTGAGATGGGTGAACACAAGACACAACAAAACAGATCCCCAAAAGTCTTATAAGATCAATACTCCATGGTTCTGTTCCCTGGCATAATGTGGAGGACTCATCAGTATTACACCTCGGCCAGACACCTTGAGGAACTTCAACAACAACAACAATAACAACAACACCTCCAGTAATAAAGAATTGTGAAAATATTACTTCATTACCTTCCCTCCTCCTCCTCCTCCTCCTCCTACTGAGAATATAAATTATTACCTCCTTATCTCCCTCCTCTTTCTCCTTCTTTTCCTCTTCCCTCCTCCTCCTCACATCCATCCTCCTTTTCCTCCTCCTCCTCACATCCATCCTTCCCCCTCCTCCTCCTCCTCCTCCTCCTCCTCCTCCTCCTCCTCCTTCTCTTCCTCAAATCCCTCCTTCTCCTCACATTTCCCTCCCTCCTCCTCCTCCTATCCATCCTTCCTCCTCCTCCTCACATCCATCCATCCCCCTCCTCCTCCTCCTCCTCCTCACATCTCCCTCCCTCCTCCCCCTCCCCCTCCTGAGAAAAATTACCTCCTTATCTCCTTTCCTCGTCCCCTATCTGTATTTGGTGAGCATAATAAAGTACAGTTCGTGACTTTACAAGCACTGATAACGTGAGATAAGATACAATACTGATCCTTATCAACTTCACCAGGGTCTTGCATTAGGTCACAGATATATACAAATGACTTTATTGAGGAGATGGTGGTGGTGTTGGTGGTTTTGGTATTGGTGATGGTGGTGGTGTTGGTGTTGGTGGTTTTGGTGGTGGTTTTGATGGTGGTGGGGATGGTGAAACTGTACATGACCTGACCTAACTCATGTATGTAATAATTATAAGGATAGTGAGTACAGTGTTGTTATAGTGATAAATATGCATGGACCAACTTCATGACTCCTTCAAACTATTTCAAGCATCGACAGAACACCATTATTTATGTTCATATGGTCCATTCCTCATTTTCGTGTTTAACTCCTCAATCCTCTTTCATTCTTTCCTCCTCATTCACTCTCTTCTCTTTCCTCCTCATTCACTCTCTTCTCTTTCCTCATTCACTCGTTTCTCCTCATTCACTCTTTCCTCCTTCACTCTTTCTTCCTCTCATTCCTCATTCAGTCTTTCCCCCTCACCTCTCTCTCTCCCCCTCATTCTTCCCTCCTTCACTCTTTCCTCCTCTTATTCCTCCTTCACTCTTATTTCCTCATTCACTCTTTCTTCCATCACAGTCATAACTTTCCTCTCCACAATACTGTAGTTTGGGCCACAGCCACGCTATCTATACCTTTCTCTCCTCTCCCCTTCCCTTCCCTCACACACGCACATACATACATACATGCACACACACACGCACACGCACACTCAGACACATCATACACTTAACTGTACACAAACATCAACTTTAATCATTATTAGCCCACACACATACACACAGGCACATACACACACACACAATCACATACTCAAATACACACACACATACTCAAATACACACACACAAACACACACACAAGAACACATACTCAAATACACAAGCACACACACACACAACCACTTACAAACTTCACTAACATTTTAGTAAAGTCCTACGCACAGACAAGCTACATTACATTACCTTACATTACCTCCCCATCTGCTGCTCTCGTCTCACACACACACAACACATAACACAACACAACACAACACAACACACACACAACCCAACCCAACACAACACAACACAACACAACACAACACAACACAACACACACACACACAACACAACACACACAACACACACAACACACACAACACAACACACACAACACACACAACACAACACAAAACACACAACACAACACAAAACACACACACTCACACCCAGCCATTCAGTGTTCTTCCGTATTTGGCTGTGAAGGGTTATGGTGGTGGTGGTGGTGGTGGTGGTGGGTGACCTTATACCTTCCTAAAGAGGCTAGCGAGCAAAATGATTGGGAGGGACATGTGTGTGTGTGTGTGTATGTGTGTGTAAGGAAATTGAGTACGTGTGCGTGCATGTCTGTGTGTGTGTGTGTGTGTGTAAGGAAATTGAGTACCGGTATGTGTGTGCGTGTATGTTTGTGTGTGTGTGCTTGCGTGCCATACGTAATGAAAGCAGCCTCCAGAGTACACATTCCACAGACGCATCTCGTGTATATAAACATCTTGCACTCCACCACCGCCACTTGTACAGTCGTGGTCAAAAGTCCTTTTTCCTCCTCACTTATCATAGCTTCTCCAAGGATAATAAGTAGCATAAATAAATAGTATAAATAAAGAATAATCACCAACCAAACAAACGAACACATACATACACACATACCATACAAACTTACAATATATACCCATAATTATTAGTAGAGACGCTATGTAAACAAACTGTACAGTGTTGCCACATCTCACCAATATAGAATGACACACACACACACACACACACACACACACACACACACACACAGCCTTGGAAGGAAAGCGAGAGTATAACATGAACTGAGTATTGGAAAGTGAAGGAGAGAGTGAGTATAGGCTAAGTTATGAGTAGTAATTTGGTGTTACTGTGGTTTATGAGTGAAGAAAGTACAGTCAGTCAGTCACCAAACATATATAATTAATAAATAGCCTGGCAGGTGTGCTTGGAATTGCCTCATGATGGAGTATTGATAAAGGGGAGCTTCTCTTTAATCTCGTGTTGGTAAATTGGAAGAAAATTTCACCTATAAATAAAAAATATAATAATTTCTATAATGAATAATGATGACGTAGTAATGAAAAGTTTATAATATTATGATTCCTTCAAACTAATACTGAGGGCTATACTGAGGGCTTCTGTTTGCTGTTTCGTGCCATAGATAGGAGGAATCAGAAGCCTTTTAAAAACACCCAACAATATAATCTCCATATACTGAAGAACCCTGTGATCATGTATGTACGTACGAGAACTGGTGGCTTCTGTTTCCTTCTGACTATGCCACGAAACACAACTCCTTCCATATAGTATAGTAGGTGTGTTTCGTGGCAATATTTGAAGGACTCGTTTGCCTCCAATTTTCTGAAGCATACACAGACAGACAGACAGACAGACAGACAGACAGACAGACAGACAGACAGACAGACAGGATAAGAGTTGTCATTTTTCACTTTTTTTTTTTTTACTTACTGGTATATATGTCACGTGATTCTAAATTTCAACAACATCAACAACAATAATAACAACAACAACAACAATGCTTGCTACTGGTTACTTAGTTTGACTCGTCATTATACTTTTATATTTACCTAGTTAATATTTGTTTTGCCTTTATGCAAGTGAACTAAGTATAGTCTATGTCTGCTACACACACACACACACACAAAAAAAAAAAAAAAAAAAAAAAAAAAAAAAAAAAAAAAAATTCACTCACACCCCACACAAACAAACAATCAAATAAACCTCACACACTCACAAACAAACAAATAAATAAACTTCACTCACACTTCTCTCTCTCTCACTCACACAGTATAGCCTAGCAGAGGAAAATAACTCGTTTGGTATATGTTTGAAGGGATTTTAGCCTCATTACCTTCAATAAGCAGTGAGGGAGAGTGAGCCAACAGACCAATTCAACAACAAACAATGCCTCGCTAAAGTGTAGACCCCAGTGAAATATATGGCCCTGTGTGTGTGTGTGTGTGTGTGTGTCAGGGGAGTGTGAGTTAGGTGTGTGTGTGTGTGTGTGTGCCAGGGGAGTGTGAGTTAGGTATATGTGTGTGTGTCTGTGTGTGTCTATATACAGTTCATCATCTATCCTCTCTCTGTGTGTGTGTGTGTCTTTTCAGTACACCATCTATCCTCTGTTGTGTGTGTGTGTGTGTGCCTGCTTGCTTGCTTGCTTGCTTGCTTGGCCCCCTTCACCCGGATCTTGCATTCTTCAAAGCATGGTAGACTTTCTTCTTGCCTCAATGCACTTAAGTCAAAATGATCTTTTTCTTCTGTTTGTGTTGTGTGTGTGTGTCAAGAGAGTGTAAGTGAGGAGTGTTTATTTGTGTCTGTGTGTGT
>JAWZYT010000991.1:0-7500 GCA_034508575.1 Petrolisthes manimaculis
GTGTGTGGTGGGGGTGGGGGGGAGGGAAGGGGGGGGGCGTCTTAAAGTGGGGCCTGGAGCAACGGAAGGAGAGAGAGAGAGAGAGAGAGAGAGAGAGAGAGAGAGAGAGAGAGAGAGAGAGAGAGATTAATATGGTTGATTAGTTAAGCTATTATTATTATGATTATGCTCTCTCTCTCTCTCTCTGTGTGTGTGTGTGTGTGTGTGTGTGTGTGTGTGTGTGTGTGTGTGTGTGAGAGAGAGAGAGAGAGAGAGACAATGTATATGTGTGTAAATGAAAGAGAGAGAGAGACAATGTATATGTGTGTATATAAGAGAGAGAGAATGTATATGTGTGTGTATATGAGAGAGAGAGAGAACTATATATGTGTGTAAATGAAAGAGAGAGAGAGAGAGAGAGAGAGAGAGAGAGAGAGAGAGAGAGAGGTGTACATGTATTTTTGCTGTTGGTTGATAATCTTTGCTGTCACCTGCTGTTTCTTCTCTCACTCTCACTCACTCTTCACTCTCACTCTTCTTTCTTCACTCACTCTACTCTCACTCTCTCTCTCTCTCTCTCTCTCTCTCTCTCTCTCTCTCTCTCTCTCTCTCTCTCTCTCTCTCTCTCTCTCTCTCTCTCTCTCTCTCTCTCTCTTTCATTTACACACATATATAGTTCTCTCTCTCTCTCATATACACACACATATACATTCTCTCTCTCTTATATACACACATACATAGTTCTCTCTCTCTCTCTTTTATATAACACACACATACATTGTCTCTCTCTCTCTCTCTCTCTCTCTCTCTCTCACCACACACACATACGAGGATATTACGAGATTGGAACGAGTGCAAGCCAGGGCACCCAACTTATACCCTCTCTTAGACACAAGAGCTATGAAGATCGGTTGTAGAACTCAACCTGTTCTCTTTGGAAACTCGGAGACTGCGTGGTCAGCTTATCGAAGTGTTTAAAATACTACGAGGCTTTGACAATGTAGACTACAGGGACATTTTCCAACTCAGTGAGGGCACAACCAGGAATCATGGCTACAAACTTGAACTGAAGCGATACAACCGTGATCGGTGTGGTAATTCTTTACATACAGCATCTGCGGTACTTGGAACGCGCTTCCTGCTGATGTAGTTAACAGCAACTCTGTGGATCAGTTCAAGTCCAGATTAGACAGAGTCTTAAACCACCGTTTAGGTGTTTAAGCCGTTGTGTGAGTGTTCCCTGATGGTTTCACATGACACATTCGAGAACGGTCACATACTTGCACAACTAAACCACAGGTACCCTCTTAGTATGGATCGTAAGGTCTTCTAGGGTACTTCTTTTCCTTGTAACTCCTTGTAACTCTCTCTCTCTATCTCTCTCTTTCGTAAATATGTTGGTAGTCTGGGATGCCAAGATTGTGTGTGTGTGTGTGTGTAAAAGAGAGAGAGAGAGAGAGAGAGAGAGAGAGAGAGAGAGAGAGAGGAGGAAGAAGGAACCAGTTTTTCATTACACACACACACATACACACACATACTCAACACACACAACACACACACAAACAGACACACACACAGAAAATATTTTATATAGTGTGTGTGTTTGTGTGTGTGTGTTTATGGAAATTCTGTTTGTGTGTATGTGTGTGTGATGAATATAGATGTGTGTGTGTGTGTGTGTGTGTGTGAGAGAGAGAGAGAGAGAGAGAGAGAATGGGAGAATGGAAGGAATTGGGGAAAAGGTCAAGGAAAGAGAGAGAGAGAGAGAGAGAGAGAGAGAGAGAGAGAGAGAGAGAGAAAGAGATGTGATTAGTGGTTTGAGGAAAGTAGGCTAAAGAGAGAGAGAGAGAGAGAGAGAAAGAGGGTGGGGCTTGAGTGAATGGTGGTAGTGGTAGTAGTCATGGTAGTAGTAGTAGTAGTAGTAGTAGTAGTAGTAATAGTAGTTTCTTTCTTTCCTTCCTTTCTTTCTTTCCTTCCTTTCTTTTCTTCTTTCCTTCCTTCCTTCCTTCCTTCACTTCCTTCCTTCACTTCCTTCACTTCTTGCTTCCTTTCTTCCTTACTTCCTTCACTTCCTTGCTTCCTTTCTTCCTTACTTCCTTCACTTCCTTGCTTCCTTCCTTCCTTTCTTTCCTTCCTTTTCTCCTCATTCTTTCCTTCACACACACACACACACACACACACACACACACACACACACACACACACACACACAACACACACACACAACACACACACCACACACACTCCTTCCTCACGCTTGTCATTATTCTCAAGGACACACACACACACACACACTCATTCTCACACACACCTATTTCTCTCTTTTTCTCACACGCATACACACATTCTCTCACACACACCTAGTTCTCTCTCTCTTTCTTACACATACATCACAAACCCTTTTCCTCTCTCTCACACACACCACACACACATACACTTTCTCTCTCTTTCTCACACACAAACAGACACACATTTTCTCATACACACACACACACACTCATTCTCTCTCACACAACACATACTCTCACCACACACCACACTGTGGGGTGGACTGTTTAGATATCAATGAATGTAGCTTTATAATAATTACCAAGCTTACCTTACTGGTTAATATGTAATCTCGTTGGTTGGCTGCAGCGAGTTACCCAGAGTTATATCCCCTGTATCCTTCCTCCCAACACAATAAATTTATTTCTGGGTCGTCCTGCTATATATGTATGATTATAGAGCATGCAATAAGGGTCAATTACCACACAAAATGCCAATTTTCTCTATTTATTAATAAATTCCAAGCACAACAAATGAATAATTAAATTCAATCAAAATCACACACACACACTTCCGTTCACGCTCCAATAGATAGCTATTACGTACGGTACTTACTCCTCGTCGCTTCGCTCCTCTCCACACGTGCTTGCTAGGCCACTATCGCTCATACGCGTACACGTGGAACAGTAATATTACTTTACTTTAATATACTTATCACGAGATAGCACTTCCCCTCGTACACACAGGAGACGGTAATTACGTTATCGTAATAGTAATGGAAATCAAGCAACCCAGTTGGTATATTTCAATGTCAATCACACTCGTCCCTTGTACACACACACACACTCGTAAATTCCTGCCAGCCCTCTCTTCACCTATAAAATGACACCTTACTGATTCTCGTCTAGCGAATGAATAGTGAGTTAATTAACAATAAGTCTTGTGAAAAAGTAATTAAACAATTTCGACGTTACGTTAAAACTATAGGCCCTAGGCAAAGCAACGAGGGCTGGATACGAGGTGTGTTCTTCGTCGAGTGTCTAGCTACCAACTGACTATATTTCTCAAAAATCAAGACATGGCTGGTAAGGATAATTACCCTTTTTCTACCTGGCGAGTGACTCATGATAGACTGTCCGTATCTACGTGTTCGTATGGCCTATTCCTTGACTACGTTTACATATGTCACTCACACTTTAGTTATACATGCAAATCACTTTTCCCATAACATGCAACTGCTTGCAAATGATTCCCTTCCACTTCAAATCAATTTTAATAAGTAATAGATGCCCCCCATAGCATAGTTATTAATGCAAAATTGTAGCAATACCTCCAGACACGGGATGGAGTGAGTGGGTACTCGACCTCACCTGACCTGACCTTCCCTGTCTACTGGGGATTAATAGCCCGCACCTATATTTCAAATTGCTCAACTCAATTCCTCTGTCTTTGTCTTCCTGACTGAGGAAAATACCACTGTTCCATGCCTTATAGAACATTCCCCACACGTGGTGTCCCTTTATTAATATATATGTAAATATATCAGCATCCTACTACTTACGTACGTTACGTTTTATGATCACGGATCAAACCGTGACATTCGCACACACAGAAGAGACATTGCTCTATGCAATGTTTAATAGAATAATGAAGTGATAATGACGCCTTTACATGTATAACTATTACAATAATAACACACTCACACTTCACTCATTCTTGTATGTGTCATGACTTAATACCAGTTAAGTGTTTATTTTTGCCAATGAGTGAAAAACTCCTAACAGTTACTTTAAACTTTAAAATCTAAGGAGAAACTCCGTGGCAAGAATAATTATACCTGGTAATGTCTAGTACCAATAGTACACATTTAAACAATATATAAGTGTGGTGTATGTAATACATTGTGTCATTGTTACATAATATGTAATAATAAAAATGCAAAAAAATTATTCTGGAGACCATCCAACTGCCATCAATTCCTGTAAGGCAATATATATATATTAATTAATCATCCAAGACTCGAGTCAGGGATAACCGCTGAAACCCAAGTCTTGGAAGACCCAATGCAATATCCAAACATCAGACCGAGGTGAACCCCAAATCTGAGTTTGGATAAAGGGTTTGTGCTCGTTGCACTCGGAAATAACAATAAAACGAGTAATTTGGATCCTAACTATAACCCATAATTAGTTACTCGCTCGATTTCCTCAGGCAACCGTGACATAAGGTCTGCCCCAACGCTAGCACTTCCCTTTAAACCACCGATGGTCCCCGTGAATACGTAACCCTTCATCCTTCTCACCCTGACCAGCTTCCGTCGTCTGCTGGGTATATCCTTCTCCACCCTCGGGAGTTTCCCCAGCAGCGCTAGCCGTAGCTGCCGTACCTACAGCTGGGTACTGTGGTTCACTATACGTATATGTAGCAGCAGCCGATCGCTGATAATAACCCTTATTACCACCGTGGTTATTATAACTCTTCCCGTTACTTCTCCCCTGATAACGGTACTGACTTGACTGCTGAGAATAATAATTATTGCCTTGTTTCTTGGCGTGATTAAACTGAGGATTAGGTTGTTGACGTACAACCTGACTCTGCTGCTGTGAATAATCATTATTACTCGATTTATTATATGAACCAGCAGAGTCTTGGAAGGCTTATTTAACTGAGTTAAATTCTCACACGACTGAACCCGCGTGTGGTAACCGTATGCGGTAAAATGTGCATCCGACATTTCTACCATTTCCTTGAGGCAATTAATCTTATGGGTTTTGAGTTGAGCTGACAATTCTGGAGGACAAGACTTCTCTAGTTGCGTGCGAAGCAACAAGTCCTTTATCCCCTCCAACGTCTTGGGTGTTTCGGCCTTATCAAACCACTGATCCAGGTGGCTAGCGAGACGTGCACTAAACTGTGCAACGGTCTCTTTATCTTGCAAGGAAGCACTCAAAACTGCTTCCGTGCATCATCGACCGTCACCCCATATGCTTGTAACAGAGCTTTTTTCATGCTCGCATAATCCTGGTGTCAGGATCGAGTCGGTAGAGGATACTGAGGGCTTTACCATCGAACAGGTTAAGGAACTCTATTTTCTTCACATCGTCGCCAAAGACGTATGTGTCTGCAAGCATCTCGAATCGCTCAATAAACGGTTCAATTTCGTCTCCCTCTACATACTTCGCCAGTTGTAGTCTCGGGGTTACTGTAGTCGGGCTTGCAATACTGCTTTGACTACTATTCGCCTGTGCTTGCAGTTCCACCATTTTCTGTTCGTGTGCCCATCTTTCTCTTTCATGCTCTCTCTCTCTCTCTCTTCTGCCTCTCTCTGTTCCCTTTCTGCCTCTCTCTGTTCCTTTTCAGCCTCCCTTACACTCACCCTTTCGAGCCTGTCTTCCTCTTGACGACGCTCTACGTACTGTCGAATCTCGACCGTATCTACATATCCAAGCTTCGGGCTTCCTCCATCAATTCGGCTACGGTATACATATTAAAATATTTTCTATTGTTTCCTTTGCCTTAATTCCTGGACAACCGTAACCTATCTACTCGTGAAGGTGTGCGCGTGTGTGACTGGAATTAATACAAAGAGCAGGTCCCTGTTCGGGCGCCAATTATGTGGGGGTGGACTGTTTAGATATCAATGAATGTAGCTTTATAATAATTACCAAGCTTACCTTACTGGTTAATATGTAATCTCGTTGGTTGGCTGCAGCGAGTTACCCAGAGTTATATCCCTGTATCCTTCCTTCCAACACAATAAATTTATTTCTGGGTTCGTCCTGCTATATATGTATGATTATAGAGCATGCAATAAGGGTCAATTACCACACAAAATGCCAATTTTCTCTATTTATTAATAAATTCCAAGCCAACAAATGAATAATTAAATTCAATCAAAATCACACACACACACTTCCGTTCACGCTCCAATAGATAGCTATATACGTACGGTACTTACTCCTCGTCGCTTCGCTCCTCTCCACACGTGCTTGCTAGGCCACTATCGCTCATACGCGTACACGTGGAACAGTAATATTACTTTACTTTAATATACTTATCACGAGATAGCACTTCCCCTCGTACACACAGGAGACGGTAATTACGTTATCGTAATAGTAATGGAAATCAAGCAACCCAGTTGGTATATTTCAATGTCAATCACACTCGTCCCTTGTACACACACACACACTCGTAAATTCCTGCCAGCCCTCTCTTCACCTATAAAATGACACCTTACTGATTCTCGTCTAGCGAATGAATAGTGAGTTAATTAACAATAAGTCTTGTGAAAAAGTAATTAAACAATTTCGACGTTACGTTAAAACTATAGGCCCCTAGGCAAAGCAACGAGGGCTGGATACGAGGTGTGTTCTTCGTCGAGTGTCTAGCTACAACTGACTATATTTCTCAAAAATCAAGACATGGCTGGTAAGGATAATTACCTTTTTCTACCTGGCGAGTGACTCATGATAGACTGTCCCGTATCTACGGTTCGTATGGCCTATTCCTTGACTACGTTTACATATGTCACTCACACTTTAGTATACATGCAAATCACTTTTCCCATAACATGCAACTGCTTGCAAATGATCCCTTCCACTTCAAAATCAATTTTAATAAGTAATAGATGCCCCCATAGCATAGTTATTAATGCAAATTGTAGCAATACCTCCAGACACGGGATGGAGTGAGTGGGGTACTCGACCTCACCTGACTGACCTTCCCTGTCTACCTGGGGATTAATAGCCCGCACCTATATTTCAAATTGCTCAACTCAATTCCTCTGTCTTGTCTTCCTGACTGAGGAAAATACACTGTTCCATGCCTTATAGAACATTCCCCACACGTGGTGTCCCTTTATTAATATATATGTAATATTTAGCATCCTACTACTTACGTACGTTACGTTTTATGATCACGGATCAAACCGTGACACACACATACACTTTCTCTCTCTCTCACACACACAAACAGACACACATTTTCTCACACACACACACTCATTCTCTCACACAACACATACTCTCACACACACCACACACATACACATTCCTCTCTCTCTCTCTCTCTTCTTTATTTCTTTTTTTTATTTAAACAGTGTACAAAGTTGTTTATATTATATTTATATTTATATTTATATCTTAACAACTTAGTATTAGGAATTATGAATTATATTGTTATTGTAAGTTTCCTTATAGCTATGAATATAAGTTAGATATTATTCTAACCTTATTACTACTTAAACTAAAATTC
>JAWZYT010000991.1:12500-25000 GCA_034508575.1 Petrolisthes manimaculis
CACACACACACACACACACACACACACACATACACACACACACACACACACACACACAGACTGATAAATACACACACACTGACAGAGAGAGAGAGAGACTGATAAATATACAGAGAGAGAGAGAGAGACTGATACACACAGACACAGAGAGAGAGAGAGAATTACACACACACACACACACACACATACAGAGAGAGAGAGAGAGAGAGAGAGAGAGAGAGAGAGAGAGAGAGAGAGAGAGAGAGAGAGAGAGAGAGAGAGAGAGAGAGAGAGAGAGACTGATAAACACACACACACACACACACACACAGATATTACACTTTAGCCTTGTGTATAAATATATCTTGGTGAGGGGAAATGGTTAATGTAGAGCTAGATTTCACCCTTTTCCCCTCTCTCCCTCTCCCCTTTTCCCCTCTTTCCCCTCTCCCCTCTTTCCTCTCCCTTGTTCCTCTGACCTATCTCTCTCCCCTCTCACTCCCTCTCTCTCTTCTTTCTCTTCCCCTTCTTTCTCTTCCCCTTCTTTCTCTACCTTTTCTCTCCTCTTTTCTCTCCTCTCCCTCTTTCCTCTTCTCTTCTCTCCCTCTTTCCTCTTCTTTCCTCTCCCTCTTTCCTCTTCTCTCCTCTCCCTCTTTCCTCTTCTCTCCTCTTCTCTCCTCTCCCACTCCCTCTCTCTCACTCCCTCTCTCTCTTCTTTCTCTTCCCCTTCTTTCTCTACCTTTTCTCTCCTCTTTTCTCCCTTCTCCCCCCCTTTCCTCTTCTCTCCTCCCCTTTTCCCCCCTCTTTCCCCTTTTCCTCTGACCTCTCTTTATCTTCTCGTCTTTCTATTTTTCCTTTCCCCTCTCTCACTCCCTCTCACTCTCTCCCTCCTCCGCCTCTTTCCTTTCTTTCTTTCCCTCTCCTATTACTACTACTACCACCACTACTACTATTAAAACTATTACTACTACTACTACTACTACTACTACTACTAATAATAATAATAATAATAATAATAATAATAATACCACCACCACTAATATTACAACAATTACTACTACCATTACTACTACTACTACTACTACTACTACTACTACTATTAATATCTTGCTCCATCTTCCCTTTCCTTCCCTTCCCCCTCCTTTCCTTTCCTTCCTTTCCTTTCCTTTTCCTCCCTCCCATTACATTCCTTCACTTCCTCCCTACCCTATCTCTCTCTCTCTATGTATCTCTCTCTCTCTCTCTCTCTCTCTCTCTCTCTCTCTGTGTGTGTGTGTGTGTGTGTGTGTGTGTGTGTGTGTGTGTGTGTGTATATATATCAGTCTCTCCCTCTATGTGTGTGTGTGTGAGAGAGAGTATGTATGTATGTGTGTAGCCTATATCTATATGTATGTGTATATGTATGTATATATATATATATGTATATATGTATATATTAGGTTACTAGGTTAAATTTTTACAGTCCATATAAAACTTCTCTCAATAGAAACATTTTATTATAACGTAACGTAACGTAAATAAATAAATTGAAGCCTTCTGTTTCATACAAACTATATATTATATAATAAAAATTATATTATACCACGAAACAAACTTTATTATATTATTATTATTAATTAAAATGTGGATATAGAGAGATTATTATTATTATTATTATTATTGTTGTTATTGTTATTTTTGTTGTTATTGTTATGTTAATTTTGTTGTTATTGTTATTATTAATGTTGTTGTTATTATTATTATTATTGTTATTATTATTATTGTTGTTATTATTATTGTTATTATTATTATTGTTATTATTATTATTGTTATTGTTATTATTATTATTATTGTTATTGTTATTATTATTATTATTGTTATTATTTTTTTTTTATTCTTATTATTGAGAGAGAGAGAAAGAGAGATATATGGTGTATGTGTGTGTGTCGGTATTTGAGTGAGTGAGAGAGAGAGAGAGAGAGAGAGAGAGAGAGAGAGAGAGAGAGAGAGAGAGAGAGAGAGAGAGAATCGTGACCTAACCTCTCACCTCTCTCTACCCTTGACATACTACCCTTATCCCTCTCTCTCTCTCTCTCTCTCTTTCTCTTTCTCTCTCTCTCTCAAATACCAGCAAACACACACACACACACCATATATATCTCTCTCTGTTACACACATACACACACCACATTCTCTCTCTCTTTCTCTCTCTGACACAATTATATACACACACACACACACACACACACACACACACACACACACACACACACACACACACACACACACACACACACACACACACACACACATAGCCTAAGGATAGTGGTGACTTTGGTGGTTAGGTGTGGTATTGCTATTAACCTTCCTACTACTATTACTACTACTATTATTACTACCTTTCTTGTCACTACCACTTACTACCATTACTGCTACTATTACTATTACCGTTACTACTACTACTACTACTATTACTACCTTTCTTGTCACTACCACTATTACAGACACTACTACTACTATTTTTACCATTATTACTACCAGTATTATTATTACTACTATTATTATTATTACTGTTACTACTACTACTACTACTACTACTATTGCTACTACTACTACCATTACCGTACTACCAATACTATTGCTACTACCATTACAATTATTACATAAATACAGTATATATAGGAAAAATAAAAGAGAGAGATATTAGGAGAAATCGAGTAAAGAGAGAGAAGAAATGGAATAAGTAAAGAGAGAGAGAGAGAGAGAGAAGAAATCGAGTAAAGAGAGAGAGAAGAAATCAAATAAAAAGAGAGAGAGAGAGAGAGAGAGAGAGAGAGAGAGAGAGAGAGAGACTTACTGTTCTCCTGATAACAAAAACGAGGAAGTTAAATTTTTATTGGTGTGTGTTGATAACTTGGTAAAGGTGGGGGGTTGGGGGGTGGGGGGGGTGGGGGGAGGGGGTAGTAAGAGAGAGAGGGGGAGGGGGAGGTAAGGAGAGAAGGAAAGGTGGAGAGAAAGGGAGGTGGAGATAAGGAGAGAAAGAGAAAGAAAGGAAGATTGAGAGAGAGATATGTATGGCGTGTGTATGTGTGCCTGTGTTTAAAAGAGAGAGAGAGAGAGAAAAAAGTGGAGGGAAAAGGTGAGAAAGAGAGATAGAGAGAATGTGGAGAGAAAGAGAGAATGTGGAGAGAAAGAGAGAAAGATGGAAGGAAAGGTGGAGAGAGAGAGAGAGAGAGAGAAAGAGAGGTGGAGTAGATTGAGAGAGAAAAACAGAGAGAAAGAAAGAAAGGTGGAGTAGATTGAGAGAGAAAGAGAGAGAAAGAAAGAAAGGTGGAGAGATAGAGAGAGAGAGAGAGAGGGAGAGAGAAAGAGGGAGGTGGAGTAGATTGAGAGGAGCAAAGGTCAGAGGAAGTGGTGAAGGAAAGCAAAAGTGTGTGTGTGTGTGTGTGTGTGTGTGAGAGAGAGAGAGAGAGAAGGATGTGTGTGTGTGTGTGTGTGTGAGAGAGAGTGAGATAGAGAGAACGTAGGTGGATGGGTGTGTATGTAATGTGTGTATGTGTATGCATGATGTGTGTGTGTGTGTGTGTGTTTGTGTATGTATATATGTGTGTGTGTATACATATATATCTGTGTGTGTGTGTGTGTATAAATATCTATGTGTGTGTTTATCTGTATGCTGTGTATGTGTGTATATATATCTGTATTATGTGTGTGTGTGTCTGTATGTGTGTGTGTGTGTGTGTGTGTGTGTGTGTGTGTGTGTGTGTAGAGATAAAGTAACATTGTCGTTTCATAACTGGACTTAAAATAATTCTGTTTGTAGATAAGATAAGAGGAAAGGAGAGAGGGAAGGGAGAGAGAAGGAGAGGAGAGAGGGAAGGGAGAGAGGAGTAAAAGGAGGGAGAGAGAAAGGAGAGAAGGAAGGAGAGGGGTAGATAGGAAAGGAGAGAGAGGGAGAGAAGGAAGGAGAGAGGAGAGGGAGAAGGAGAGGAGAGAGGGAAGGAAGAAGGAGAGAGTGAGGAGAGGAAGAGGAAAGAGAAGAGAGAAAATGGGAGAGAGAGGGAGGACACACACACACAAACATACACATTTAAAAGAACACACACACACACACACACACAGGACACATTTAGGACACACACACACACACACATTTGGAAGGATACACACACACTAACTTACACACACACACACACACACACACACACACACACACACACACACACACACACACACACACACACACTAACTTACTTACACACACACACACACACACACACACACACACACACACTAACTTACTTACACACACACACACACACACACACACACACACACACACACACACACACACACTAACTTACTTACACACACACACACTAACTTACTTACACACACACACACTAACATACACACACACACACTAACTTACACACACACACACACACACACACAGAGAGGGGTGAAAGGAAGAGGCTCCTCCTCTTCCTCTTCACCGGATGTGTAACGTGATATAAGGTGTAGTGTTATATCCCCCCCCCCTGACACACATACACACACACACACACAGAGAGAGAGAGACACAGAGAAAGAGAGGGAGAGAAAGAGAGAGAGAAGTATAGATTGGGTGGAGTGGAAATTTTGAACACACACACACACACACACACACACACACACACACACACACACACACACACACACACACACACACACACACACACACACATATTCCCCCATACCCATGTGTATGTAATTAATTCCTGTGTGTGTATGTGTGTGTGTAATTAATTCCTATGTATGTATATGTATGTGTAATTAATTCCTGTATGTATATGTATGTATGTAATTAAAATTCATATATATGTAATTAATTCCTATGTATGTGTAATTAATTCCTATATATATGTATGTATGTAATTCCTAGTTTATGTATGTATGTATGTAATTAATTCCTGTATATCTGTGCATGTGTGTATTTCAGTCCTATGTATGTGTATATATGTGTAATTAATTCCCATGTATATCTGTATGTGTGTAATTATTTCCTATATATATGTGTGTAATTATTTCCTATATATGTATAATTAATTGCTATATTTTCTTTTCATTACAGAAGATTAGTGAAATCTTACCTACCAAAGAAGAAAGAATGTGAAGATTTACAGTAAGTTACTTTATTTATTTAACTAACTAATAATAATAAAGTTAATTACTATTTATAAAACTAAGTATTATTTATTTAACTAACTAATAATTATTAAACTATTATTTATTAAACTAACTAAGATTTACAGTAAGTTAATTTATTTATTTAAAAAACTAATAATAATAATAAAGTTAATTAATATTTATAAAACTAAGTATTATTTATTAAACTAACTATTATTTATACAACTAAGTAATATTTATTAAAGTAACTAATAAATATAAAGTTAAGTATTATTTATTTAACTAAGTATTAATTATTAAACTAACTAATAATTATAATACTATCTATTATTTTTAAAGTTAAATTGTTACTCCAAATTATATCACGTCACATTATTTATTAAACTTATTAATATTTATATAAAAAGTTAACTAATAATTATAAAGTTAAATTATTACTCCAAATTTTATCACGTCACATTATTTATTATAAACTAATTAATATTGTATTGTGCAGAAAGTGTAATCATAGTTGTTTTTTTGTACATACACACACACTTATACACACACACACACAAAGAAACAAACAAATTAACTAATAATATCTATTTTTTCTCAATAATAATAACAATACCCATTCCCTCTCTCTCTCATAATAATAATAATAATACTTTTCCCTTGTAGGTTCAGTAGTGTCCGTTCGTTCCGTGATGTAGTGAGTGAGACAGCTGACTTGGCACACACATATACACACACCTTGACAACACATACACACTGGTACACACACACACACTGGTACACATACATACATACATACATACAGTAGAGTACATAAATACATACACACACGAATAATACCATTGTTTTCTCTCTCTTACACACTAATAATAATAATAATAATACTCTCTCTAATATTAATACCCTCCTTTTCCCCTATAGGTTCAGTAGTGTCCGTTCGTTCCGTGATGTAGTGAGTGAGACAGCTGACTTGGCACACACATACACACACACACACCTTGACAACACACACACACTGGTACACATACATACATACATACATACAGTAGAGTACATAAATACATACATACATACAGTACATAAATACATACACACACGAATAATACCATTGTTTTCTCTCTCTTACACACACACACACACTAATAATAATAATAATAATAATACTCTCTCTTTAATATTAATAGCCTCTTTTCTCTTGTAGGTTCAGTAGTGTCCGTTCGTTCCGTGATGTAGTGAGTGAGACGGCAGACTTGAAACACACATACACACACTACTCTCTCTCTCACTCTCTCTGTCTCTCTCTCACACACACACTGGTATACATACATACATATTAATACCTTTCTTCCCCTATAGGTTCAGTAGTGTCCGTTCGTTCCGTGATGTAGTGAGTGAGACAGCTGACTTGGCACACACATACACATACATACACACATACAGTACATACACACATACAGTACATACATACATACATATTAATACCTTTCTTTCCCCTATAGGTTCAGTAGTGTCCGTTCGTTCCGTGATGTAGTGAGTGAGACAGCAGACTTGATAACACATATACACACATACACACATACATACATACATATTAATACCCCTTCTTTTCCCCTGTAGGTTCAGTAGTGTCCGTTCGTTCCGTGATGTAGTGAGTGAGACAGCTGACTTGATAACACACATACACACACTACTCTCTCTCTCACACACACACACATACATACAGTACATACATATTAATACCTTTCTTCCCTTCTAGGTTCAGTAGTGTCCGTTCGTTCCGTGATGTAGTGAGTGAGACAGCTGACTTGGCACACACATACATACACACCTTGACAACACACACACACTGGTATACATACATACATAATAATACCTTTCTTTCCCCTATAGGTTCAGTAGTGTCCGTTCGTTCCGTGATGTAGTGAGTGAGACAGCTGACTTGACACACACATACATACACACATACACTACACACACACATACAGTACATACACACACTGGTACACATACATATATACATATTAATACCCTTTCTTTCCCCTATAGGTTCAGTAGTGTCCGTTCGTTCCGTGATGTAGTGAGTGAGACAGCTGACTTGGCACACACACACACACACACTACTCTCTCTCTCACTCTCTCTGTCTCTCTCTCACACACACACTGGCATACATACATACATATTAATACCCTCTTTTCCCCTATAGGTTCAGTAGTGTCCGTTCGTTCCGTGATGTAGTGAGTGAGACAGCTGACTTGATAACACATAATTATACACACACATACATACATACACACACTGGTACACATACACACACATACATACATACATACATACAGTAGAGTACATAAATACATACACACACGAATAATACCATTGTTTTCTCTCTCTTACACACACACACACACTAATAATAATAATAATAATACTCTCTCTCTAATATTAATACCTTTCTTTTCTCTTGTAGGTTCAGTAGTGTCCGTTCGTTCCGTGATGTAGTGAGTGAGACAGCTGACTTGATAACACATATACACACACATACATACATACACACATACATACATACATACATATTAATACCTTTCTTCCCCTATAGGTTCAGTAGTGTCCGTTCGTTCCGTGATGTAGTGAGTGAGACAGCTGACTTGGCACACACATACACACACTACTCTCTCTCTCACTCTCTCTGTCTCTCTCTCACACACACACTGGTATACATACATACATATTAATACCTTTCTTTTCCCCTATAGGTTCAGTAGTGTCCGTTCGTTCCGTGATGTAGTGAGTGAGACAGCAGACTTGATAACACATATACACACACCTTGACAACACACACACACACTTACACACATACAGTACATACATACATACATATTAATACCTTTCTTCCCCCTATAGGTTCAGTAGTGTCCGTTCGTTCCGTGATGTAGTGAGTGAGACAGCTGACTTGGCTGGACAACATGAAGTCATCTCTGAGAATTTAACAGCTGTTGTGTTGGCAGAGATTGCTGCATTAGTTAAAGAATTCAAAGAAGATAGAAAAAAGGTAATGTATATATTTATGTGTGTGTGTGTGTGTATTAATTTGTATGTTTGTATGTATTAGTTTGTATGTTTGTATGTATTAATTTGTATGTTTGTATGTATTAATTTGTTTGTATGAACTGTGTGTGTGTATGTGTGTATGTTGTAAAGAGGTAATATATTGTTTGTATGTGTCTTTGTGTGTGTGTGTGTTTGTGTATTTTTGTATGTATGTATGTGTTGGCTGAGATTGCTGCATTGTTAAAGAATTCAAAGAAGATAGAAAAAAGGTAATGTATATATTTATGTGTGTGTGTGTGTGTGTGTATTAATTTGTATGTTTGTATGTATTAATTTGTATGTTTGTATTAATTTGTATGTATGAACTGTGTGTGTGTATGTTGTAAAGAGGTAATATATTGTTTGTATGTGTGTTTGTGTGTGTGTTTGTGTGTGTATGTGTGTATGTATGTGTTGGCGGAGATTGCTGCATTAGTTAAAGAATTCAAAGAAGATAGAAAAAAGGTAATGTATATATTTATGTATGAACTGTATATATGTACTGTTTTAATTTGTATGTATTAATTTGTATGTATATGTATTAACTATTAGGGTAATTTGTATGTAAGGACTGTATGTATGTGTGTATATAGTAATTTGTGTATGTGTATGTATGTATATATGTATGTTGTAATTTGTATGTTTGTGTGTATGTGTGTTGTATGTTAGTGTTGACTGAGATTGCTGCATTAGTTAAAGAATTCAAAGAAGATAGAAAAAAGGTAATGTATGGTTTGTACATATGTATGTATGTATGTAATACAGTAATTTGAATATATTATGCACTATTAAATTTGTATGTATAAACTGTAACTGTAATAATTATTATTTTATTATTGATAATAATATTATTATTACAGTACTGTACCATATTATTATTCATATTCATATTCATATTATTATTATTACAATTATTATTATTACTTTTTCAGCATTTATTAGAAGGTAATAATACAGTACAAATATAATTGTTAATATTATAACTACTATTAATATTACCATACTATTACTATTATTATAACAAATATTATTATTATTATTATTATTATTATTATTATTATTATTATTATTATTATTATTATTATCATTATTATTATTATTATTCATATTATTATTATTATTATTTCAGCATTTATCTGATGGTAACCGTGTACAACAACAACTTCATCATTCACTACAACAATTAGAAAAAGCTAAAAAGAATTACGAGAAGGCATTCAGAGAGGCAGAAAAGGTCAGTGTTGGTGTGTGTGTGTGTGTGTGTGTGTGTATATATAATTAATTTTGTTTATTGTTTTGTTTATATATTTGTAACTACAGTAATTTAATTTATTGATATATTTAAGTAATTTCTGTATTGTTTTCTTTAGGCTCAAGACAATTACTTAAAGACAAACATTAACCTTCACTTAACTTATAGATTTAACTCATTTATATTTAACTTATATATAACTAATTTTTATATTATTTTCTTTAGGCTCAAAACAATTATTTAAAGACAAACATTAACCTTTACTTAACTTAGATAATATTATTTAACTTATATATACAGTATATTTAAATTATATATATTTAATTTATTGATATATTTAAATAATTTCTATATTATTTTCTTTAGGCTCAAGACAATTACTTAAAGACAAACATTAGCCTTCACTTAACTTATAGATTTAACTTATTTATATTTAACTTATAAATTAACTTATATATAACTAATTTGTTTATTGTTTATATATTATTGTTTTTTATTTATTTAACTAATGTGTATATTATTTCCCTTTAGGCTCAAGACAATTATTTAAAGGCTGATGCTGACCTTCACTTGTCCCGCGCTGAAGTTGAGAAACAACGAATGAACGCCAGTATTAAAAACCAACAATGTGAAGACAGTAAAACAGAATATGCTAATCAACTACAGAAAACTAACCAATTACAGGTCAGTTCATTAATTGTTAGGGGTTAATTAGTGTGTTAGTGGGTTATTTAATGAGTTAGTTGTTTTGTTTGTGTTAATTATTTGTTTTAGTGGGTTAATTATTGTGTTAATTATTAAGTAAAACAGAATATGCTAATCAACTACAGAAAACTAACCAATTACAGGTCAGTTAATTAGTTGTTAGGGGTTAATTAGTGGGTTAGTGGGTTAATTATTGAGTTATTTAATGTGTTATTGTGCTAATTAATGTGTTATTTAATGTGTTAGTAGGTTAATTATTGTTTTAGTAGTTAATTATTATGTTGGTGTGTTTATTATTGTTTTTGTAGGTTAATTATTGAGTTATTTAATGGGTTATTGTGTTAATTATTAAGTAAAACAGAATATGCTAATCAACTACAGAAAACTAACCAATTACAGGTGAGATTATTAATGTGTTTTAGGAGGTTAATTAATGTATTACAGGGTTAATTAATGTTTTTAGGAGGTTAATTAATGTATTACGGGGTTAATTAATGTTTTTAGTTATTGTTTTAGTATTTAATTATAATTCATTCCTTTACGACTGTCCACTGGCAGGAGGTGTAAACTTAGGCAGGTATAAATACTGGTTGTTGATTGGCTGGCGGCCTTTGACACACATACAGACATAATCTTTCTTCACAGAACTATATATTTGTAATAAATGGCTTCCTACTCTAATATTACAACACATACACATATTTGGTTTGGAATTTAAGACTCTATGATAAATTTGGAACTGGAATAAGTTATCCAAAACTTCATTACAACCAAATTACAAGTAAATATGAGAAATAAAAGTTATGAAAAGTGTATACAGTACCACTTTTTACATTTTGTTGTGTATTTACTGCAATAAGGAAATCAATTTGAAAATAAAACCACTATTCTTATTCAGAAAATTATCCCGTACACGATAGTATAATCAGATTTTAAATAAACTCGCACATAAGCGAGATATAGAATTATTTGTGTGAGTAAATTTCATTCATCTCTCACTCAAAAACATTGTAACTAAATAAGTTTCATATTATTGTGTGTTTTATGGCCATGTGTGTCACTGTGACAATATCGTGTTATAATATATGTAACGTACTCATGTTTATCATGTACGATATGCAAGAAAAATATTAATTATTCATAAATAGCTTAATTAAACATGTGTCAAAACTTAAAGGGGTGTGGGAGTAGGGGACAGGCTTGGGGGGTGCAGGAGTAGGGGGACAGGCTTTAGGGGGGTTAGAGGGGGTGCGGGAATAGGGAGGACAGGCTTTCTACCCCCACCCTCCACCCCAAGCCTCTGTCTGTGTGTCTGTGTGTGTGTGTGTCCCATTCATAACACCACTCTCTCTTCCCCCACACAGGGTGATCATTACAACACAGTGATGCCTGGTATATTTCAAGGACTACAAGATTTTATTTAGACCTCTCTCTCTCTATCTATCTATCTCTCACCCTCTCTCTCTCTCACTCTCTCACTCTCATTCTGTCTATCTATCACTCACTCACTCTGTCTTTCTGTCTCTCACCCATTCTATTTATCACTCTCTCTGTCTGTCTCTCTCTGTCTGTCTCTCTCTGACGTTCTTTGTGTATGTGCGTTTCTCTCCCTCTCTCACACACACCCTCTCTCTCTCACCCTCTCTCACCCTCTCTCTCTCCACACAGGGTGATCATTACAACACAGTAATGCCTGGTATATTTCAAGGACTACAAGATTTGGACGAGAAGAGAATCAACAATTTCAAGAACTTATTAAAAAAGAGTGTTGAGATTGAGAGGTCTGTGTTTCCCATTATTAACAAATGTCTAGACGGCATTGTCACAGCGGCTGAATCCATAGACGAACAGAGTGTAAGTAGTTGTTAAGATTTTGTTATTATTGTTGTTATTATTATTTGTTTGGGTGAGGTGAGGTTAGGATAGGTTGGGTTAGGTTAGGTTAGGTAAGGTTAGGTTAGGTGCTGTTTTTTAAAGTTTATTTGGGTTAGGTTAGGTTAGGTTAGGGTTAGGTTATGGTTGGGTTAGGTTAGGTTAGGGTTAGGTTAAGTTGAGTGTAACCTAACCTAATCTAACCTAACAGCGGCTGAATCCATAGATGAACATAGGTTAAGTTGAGTGTAACCTAATCTAACCTAATCTAACCTAACCTAACAGCGGCTGAATCCATAGATGAACAGAGTGTAAGTAGTTGTAAAGATTTTGTTATTATTGTTATTATTATTTTAAGGATTTTTTTGGGATTATTTTTGGTTTTAGGTTTGGTTAGGTTAAATTAGATCAAGGATTTACAGTACTAATTTTATTATCATTATCATTATTGTTATTATTAGT
>JAWZYT010000991.1:30000-32500 GCA_034508575.1 Petrolisthes manimaculis
TACATTAATAATTTTATTATATTGATACATACTTTACCATTATACAATATTCATACATACTTTACCATTATATTTCGTACGTACATACTTTAACATTTTATTTCATACATATATACATACTTATTATTTTTTTTTAATAAATACATATTAATAATACATACTTAACTTGTTTATTCATACATACTTTACCATTATATTTTATTCATACATACATACTTATTATTTTTTATTCATACATACATACATTATCATTATATTCATACATAATAATCATACACAATTTTCAATCATACATACAGATATTTCACAACTTTATTCATTCATACATATTTATTATTATTCTTTATTTATATAGAGTATACTGATAATTCACAACTTTATACATACATACATACATACATACATTTTATTAGATTCATGCATACATATTTTACCATTATATTATATTCATAAATAAATATTAATAATAAACATTTAAATTTTTTTCAGAATAATTTTTCATTTTCTGAGAAGGACGATTTCAGCGACCTTCCTCCGAACCAAAGAAAGAAACGTATACAACAACGTATTGATGATGTCACCACTAAACTACACCAAGAGACAGCAGCAAGGTAATGATAGTAGTAGTAGTAGTAGTAGTAGTAGTAGTAATAATGGTAGTAGTAGTAGTATGAGTAGTGTGAGTATGGAGGTGAAGAGGGGACTGAGGAACAGTATAATCCTGCCAATACTGACATACAGACATGGAGTAGGGATCATCAGTCTAGAATAGGTGCTGTGGAAATGAGTTACTTGAGAGGTGCATGTGGACTGACAAGGTGGGATGGAGAAAGTAATGAGTGTGTGTATAAGAGATGTGGTATGAGTGTGTGTGTGTGTGTGTATAAGAGATGTGGTATGAGTGTGTGTGTGTATGTATAAGAGATGTGGTATGAGTGAGAAGGTAATTGGTATTGAGTGTGGAGTGGTTGAGAGAGTGAAGTGTAATGCATTGAGGTGGTTTGGACATGTAGAGAGAATGTAAGGTGAGGAGTTTGTAAAGAAGGTGTATGTAAGGTGTGGAGTTTGTAAAGAAGGTGTATGTAAAGTGTGGAGTTTATAAAGAAGGTGTATGTAAGGTGAGGAGTTTGTAAAGAAGGTGTATGTAAGTGAAGTTGTGGGATGTGGTGTGAGAGGCAGACCACCAGTTAGATGGCAGAACAGAGTGGAAGAGTACTGTATGTGAAGGAGAGTAACATGAGGGTCAGAGTAGGGTTTGAACAAGTAAGGAGGGAGTGTTGGAACAGGGAAGACTGGACACACTTCTGCCGTGGCCATCCCCTTGGGGGGGGGGGGGGAGTTCCCGGAGGGAACGAGGCATCACAGCTATATATAGATAGATAGGGAGAGAGAGAGAGAGAGGAATAAATTACATACCAATTTTAATATTTGTGTATTTTGTTTTTTCACAATACAGTATGTAGATTAATATATGCTTATTGTTTTGCTTACAGAGATGGTTATTACAGATTTATACAATGTTATTTAATATATGCTTATCCTTCTCATTTCCAAGATGGTTATTAAAGATGTATACAGTAAATTAATATATGCTTATGTTTGTTATTTACAGAGATGGTTTATTAAAGATGAAGGAGGTCTATGAAGGCAATATAACTTAATATTTACTTATCCCTTATGTTATTAATATATCTTTTTTGTTTGTTATTTAATATATCTTTTTTGTTTGTTATTTCCAGAGATGGTTTATTAAAGATGAAAGAGGTATATGAAGACAATGTAACTTAATATTTACTTATTCTTTATGCTATTAATATATCTTTTTTGTTTTTATTTCCAGAGATGGTTTATTAAAGATGTATACAGTAAATTAATATATACTTTTTGTTTGTTATTTCCAGAGATGGTTTATTAAAGATGAAGGAAGTCTATGAAGGTAACCCATCCCTTGGCGACCCAATGAGTATAATGGGACAACTCAACGACTCTTGTCAACGCATTGAAAAGTTACGGTCTGAACTACAGCGTTACCAGAACATGCTGGACGATGTAGACGGTGACATACAACAACAACAACAAGGCTCAGTGGGGGGCGGGGGGGGCGGGGGCGGTGCATCGGGGGGTCCGTCCACACCCAACGCATCACTCACACGCCAACAACAACAACAACAACAACACGCCGCCCCCCCACCACACCCCCATAATAATAATAACAGTGGTGGGGGTTTAGGGGGTGTCGGAATAGGGGGTGCGTCGCCCCGTTCGTCCGTGGCCTCACACCGCACCTCACTAAGCGATGAGTCACTATCACGGTCAGCATCCGACTCCTCTGTATGTACAAACACACACACATCAACAACAACATCAACAACAACAACAACAACTACCACCACTACCACCAATCGTGTTTCAGCCACTCCCACCCCCACCACTACTACTACTACTACTACTACCACCCCAGGGGAGCCCAAATCTACTACTACTACTACTACTACTACTA
>JAWZYT010000991.1:35000-47500 GCA_034508575.1 Petrolisthes manimaculis
TGTGTGTGTGTGTGTGTGTGTGTGTGTGAGAGAGAGAGAGAGAGAGAGACTTGGAGGCTTCTGTATCCTCCTGACAATGCCATGAAACACACACACACACACACACACTCACACACACACACACACACACACACACACACACACACACACAATCACACACACACACACACTCTCTTACACACACACACACACACACACACAGGGTCCGTTATTTACAAAAGTTACAGTAAATAATAATAATAATAATAATAATTTAAATAAATATTTTTTTTGTAACCATTCGATATAAAATTTAAATTACGAAAAAAAACGTAATTAATTTTTGTAATGTTTATTGTTAATTGTTTTTTGGTGTTTGGGATCAGTGTTTATACGTGTTTGTTTGTTTGTGTGTTTGTATGTTTGTTTGTATGTGTGTTGCTTCAGTGAATTAAGGAACTCTATGTGTGTGTTTTTGTGTGTGTGTGTGTGTGTGTTTGTTTTTTTGTGTGTGTGTGTGTGTGAAAATTGGAGGCTTCTGCTGACCATGCCATGAAACACACACACATACATACACACACACATACATACATACATATATATATATACACACACATATACATATATATACACACACATATACATACATATATATATTTTTTTTTCTCATATATATATATATATACACACACACACACACACACACACACACACACACACACACACACACACACACACACACACACACACACACACACACACACACACACACACACACACACACACACACACACACAGGGTTCCTTAAGAGACTGAAGTATTATTTATTACTGTAATGCCTTGTTATATACTAATGTTTGTTGTAATTGTAATGTTATTTGTAAATTTATATGTATACGTAAAGTAAATTTTAATTACACACACACACACACACACACACACATATAAGTTTTGTGTGTGTGTAATGTAATGTTATTTGTAAATTTATGTGTAATAATATTAGTACAAAATAAGGCATTACTTTTCTGTATTATATAATGTAATGTTATGTATTTTGCCTGTGGTTATTATTATTACTATTACTATTACTATTACTATTACTATTATTATTATTACTATTATCTATAGGTTAAAATTTTCTCTCTGGGCTGTGGTTACTATTATTACTATTACTATTATTATTATATATATTACTATTATTACTATTACTAATATTATTTTCTACAGGTTATAAAATCCTTCTCTCTGGGCTGTGGTTACTATTATTACTATTATTATTACTACTATTATTACTATTACTAATATTATTACTATTATTACTAATATTATTTTCTATAGGTTAAAATATTCTCTCTCTGGGCTGTGGTTACTATTATTACTATTATTATTATATCTATTATATCTATTATTACTATTATTGTTATATCTATTATTACTATTATTACTATTATTACTACTATTATTTTCTACAGGTTAAAATATTCTCTCTCTGGGCTGTGGTTACTATTATTACTATTATTATTATTACTACTATTATTACTACTACTATTATTATTATTACTACTATTATTACTACTATTATTTTCTATAGGTTAAAATATTCTCTCTCTGGGCTGTGGTTACTATTATTACTATTATTATTACATCTATTATTACTATTATTATTATATATATTACTATTATTACTATTACTAATATTATTTTCTACAGGTTATAATATCTTTCTCTCTGGGCTGTGGTTACTATTATTATTATTATTATTATTACTATTCTTATTATTATTATTATCTTTGGGCTGTGGTTACTATTATTATTACTATTATTATTACTATTACTATAACTATTACTATTTACAGGATATAACATCTTTCTCTTTGGGCTGTGGTTATTATTATTATTATTATTATTATTATTATTATTATTATTATTATTATTATTATTATTATCTCTTGCATGCGACCCTCTCAGAACCTAATAATAATAATAATAATAATAATAATAATAATAATACGGGACACTCAGTATAGTCAGTATTTACTTATTATTATTATTATTATTATTATTATTATTATTATTATTATTATTATTATTATTATTATTATTATTATTATTATTATTATTATTATTATTATTATTATTATTATTATTTCTCTCTGTATATTCTTGGTACAGTATATTTTTTATATTCTTCAACAAGAAAGAGAGAGAGAGAAATACACAATACTGAGTGACCTGTGTATGATATTATGTATGTATGTATGTATGTATATTATGTATGTATGTATGTATGTATATTATGTATGTATGTATATGTATGTATATATATTATGTATATATATATGTATGTACTGTATGTATATATGTATGTACTGTATATATATATATATGTATGTATATATATATGTATGTATATATGTATGTTTATATATATGTATGTATGTACTTTTTTTAGCATGTGGTAAAAATAGATTAATATTCAAGAACAATCATCCATGGTACAGTACTATGCATGGTATCGGTACTATGACTCATTACAAACACACCCATCCATCGTGTGGGTACCATGGCATAGTATTCACGATGGTCGTTCTTGAATAACACACATACACACATACATATATACACATTTACACACAGAAACACACACACATACACACACGCACACACATTTACACACAGAAACACACACACACACACACACACGGTTTTGGGTAATCACGTTTGATTTTCATATTTTCGTGTTTATTTTCTTTTTCCGTTTTTTTCTGTGGCTGTTTTTTTTTATTAAATTTTGTTGTGTGTGTTTATGTATGCTTGTTTTTTTCATACACACACATATATACATACACACACACACACACACACACACACACACACACACACACACACACACACACACACACACACACACACACACACACACACACACACACACACACACACACACACACACACACACACACACACACAAGCACATACACAAGCACATATATACACACACACACACAGAATTATTATTATTATTATCATCATCATCATTATTTTTATTATTATTATTATTATTATTATTATTATTATTATTATTTGTAGTAGTGGTGGGTAGGTTTAATACATACATACATACACACATACACACATATACACACACACACACATACACACATACATACATACAACCCTAAAACTTATTAATAATCATTTTTTTTGGCATAATTTTGTAGTTATTAATAATTTTCTTGTATTTGAATTTGTTGTTATTAATTTTCCGGCATATTAACATAAAATTAATTAATTATTATTGTTAATGTATTTGAAATTATTATTATTATTATTATTATTATTATTATTGTTATTGTTATTGTTATTGTTATTATTATTATTTTTATTATTATTATTATTATTATTATTCTTGCATATAACATTATTTTAATTTTGCATATGAAGTAATAATTAATTTTCTGATACAATTAGAATTTATAATTAATTTGTTTGGATTTAATTAATCTCCACTAATTAATCTCCATGTATTAAATCTCTCATTACTATAATCCCTGTAATTAATCTTTATAATTATCACAGCCCAGAGAGAAAGTATAATCTCCCTCTCTCTCTAATTAATCTCCCTCTCTCTCTAATTAATCTCCCTCCATAATTAATCCCCGTATATTAATCTGGATCTATTAATCTCCCTTCACAGCTCCTCACATAGTCCAGAGAGTGGTATAGGATTAAACCACAATTCATTACCATAATATCTCTCTCCTTCCACAATTAACCTCTCTCCTTCCACAATTAACCTCTTTCTATTAATCTAAGTGCATAATTAATCCCCGTATATTAATCTGGATCTATTAATCTCCCTTCACAGCTCCTCACATAGTCCAGAGAGTGGTATAGGATTAAACCACAATTCATTACCATAATATCTCTCAATTAATCTCTCTCCTTCCACAATTAACCTCTCTCTAATTAATCTACGTGTATAAATAATCACCCATAGTTAACCCCTCGTATATTAATCAATCTCCCTCCATAATTAATCACCCATAGTTAATCTGGATGTATTAATCTCCCTTTCAGCTCCTCACATAGTCCAGAGAGTGGTATTGGATTAAGTCACAATTCCTTACCTGGTTCAGACACCTATGATCAGCCTGATACTGACGACAACACCGAGTTCTATGATACGGAACCATTACCTGTTATTGGCACTTGTAATGCACTATACAACTTTGATGGTATGTATGTATGTATGTGTAGGAGTGTGTGTGTGTATGTGTAGGGGGGGGGAGAGGGGGTAGGCTATATGTGTGTGTGTGTGTTTGTGTGTGTGAGTTCTATGATACGGAACCATTACCTGTTATTGGCACTTGTAATGCACTATACAACTTTGATGGTATGTATGTGTGTATGTTTTTAGGGGGGAGGGGTAGGGGGTAGGGTGTATGTGTGTGTGTGGGAGGGGGGGTTTGTGTGTGTGTAGGAAGGCTGTATGTGTGTGTGTGTGTATGTATGTATGATGGGGGTGGGGTTGTGTGTGTGTGTGTGTGTGTAGGAAGGCTGTATGTCTGTTTGTGTGTGTGTTTAGGGGGGTTAGGAAGGGGTATGTGTGTGTGTGGAAGAGGTTGGGAAGGGTGTATTGTGTGTGTATATATATGTATGTGTGTGTGTGTGTGTGTGTATATATATGTATGTGTGTGTGTGTGTGTGTGTGTATGTATATATGTATGTATGTGCCTTTGTATAATAAACAAACATATTCATATGTGTTATCTGTAATATTAAAAGAAATTACTTCTATGTCATTTATACAGTATATATATATGTATGAAGAATATTATTGGTGTGTGTGTGTGTGTGTGTGTGTAATTACTCCTCCCACTCTCTCTCACTTCTCTCACTTCTCTCCAAAGTTATGAATGTGTGTGTGAAAGTAATATAAACATGTACCACTCTCTCTCTCACACACACTCTCTCACACTCACTCACTCACACACACTCTCTCACACACACACTCACTCACTCACACACTCTCACACACACACTCTCACACACTCTCTCTCTCCGCCCCACAGGCACCAGTGAAGGTAGTATGAACATGACAGAGGGTGAAGAATTGAATGAAATCGATATGTGTGTGTGAGAGTGTATAATATGAATGTATATGTATGTGTGCGTGTGTGTGTGTGCGTAATTAACTCTCACACTAACTCACACTCTCTCTCTCACTCACAGGTACCAGTGAAGGTAGTATGAACATGACAGAGGGTGAAGAATTGAATGAAATAGATATGTATGTGAGAGAGTTTATAATATGAATGTTTATGTATGTGTGCGTGTGTGTGTGCGTGTAATTATCTCACACTCTCTCTCTCTCTCACAGGTACCAGTGAAGGTAGTATGAACATGACAGAGGGTGAAGAGTTGAATGAAATGGATATATGTGTGAGAGAGTGTATAATATGAATGTATGTGTATGTATGCGTGCGTAATTAACTCACACACACACACACACTAACACACACTCTCTCTCCGCCCCACAGGTACCAGTGAAGGTAGTATGAACATGACAGAAGGAAAAGAATTGAATGAAATGGATATATGTATGTGAGAGAGTTTTTAATATGAATGTTTATGCGTGTGTGCGTGTGTGTGTGCGTGTAATTATCTCACACTCTCTCTCTCTCTCTCTCTCACAGGTACCAGTGAAGGTAGTATGAACATGACAGAAGGAAAAGAATTGAATGAAATAGATATGTATGTGAGAGAGTTTTTAATATGAATGTTTATGCGTGTGTATGCGTGCGTAATTAACTCTCACACTAACACACACTAACACACACTCTCTCTCTCTCTCACAGGTACCAGTGAAGGTAGTATGAACATGACAGAAGGTGAAGAGTTGAGTGTAATAGAGATAGACCAAGGTGACGGCTGGACAAGAGTAAGAAGAGGTTTATCATTTGAAGAAGGTTTTGTTCCAACCTCTTATATTGAAATGACACTTTATAATAATTGTTAAAACCAACGGAAAAGGTATTGTAAGTTGATGTTTGTAAGTAGGTGTTGTATGTAGATGTTTGTAAGTAAAAGGTATTGTAAGTAGATGTTTGTAAGTAAAAGGTGTTGTAAGTAGGTGTTTGTAAGTAAATAGTATTGTAAGTAGATATTGTATGTAGATATTGTAGTAAAAGGTATTGTAAGTAGATTATTATAGTAAAAAGGTATTGTAAGTAGATGTTGTAGATTGTTTTAAAGGTATTGTAGATATTAATGAATGTATTGTAGATATTTTAACAGTATTTACAATGGCTGTTATAAGGGGGTATTGTAGTGAATATTTTAACACTTACAATAGTTTTTAAATACAATTGGCTATCTACAATATTTACAATGGCTATCTACAATACCTACAATGGCTATCTAAAATATTTACAATTGACTATCTACCCTATAATTAAAATTTACAATGGCTATCTACAATGGCTAAAATGGCTATCTACAATAGCTATTTCAAATATCTACAATACCTACCATAGCCTATTTAAAATATCTACAATATGTAAATTAGCTATCTATAATATCTACAATACCTACATTGGCTATTTGCAATGACTATCTACAATGACTATCTACAATATCTATCTACAATATCTACAATACCTACAATTGCTAAAATGGCTATCTACAATTATTATCTACAATATCTGCCATATTTACAATGGCTATCTACAATAACTACAATATCTACTATAGCCTATCTACAATGACTATCTTCACTACAATATCTATCTACAATAACTACAATACCAACAATGGCTAACTACAATACCTACCAACAATGACTATCTACAATAGCTTATCTACAATGACTATCTACAATATCTACCATGGCTATCTACTATATCTACCATACCTACCAACAATGACTCTACAATACTGACAATGGCTATCTACAATATCTACAATAGCTGTCTACAATAACTAAATTGGCTATCTACAATACCTACAATTTCTATCTACAATGGCTACAATATCTACAATGGCTATCTACAATATCTACAATGGCTATCTACAATAATTTTATCTTTTTTTTATTATTTACAATGGACTTTTACAATGGCTCATATATACAGTAATTATATCCTATATTATTATTATTATTATTATTATTATTATTATTATTGTATTAATTTTATTATTATTATAGTATTATTTTTACATTATTCTTTTATTATTATTATTATTATTATTATTTTTATTATTATTATTTTTATTTTTATTATTTTTATTACTTTATTGATAATAATAATAATAATAATAATAATAATAATAATAATAATAATAATAATAATAATAATAATAATAATTTCTACTTAATGACACACACACACACACACACACACACACACACACACACACACATATATACAGACATACAAACATACATATAAACATACACACACACATACACACACATACACACATACACACACACACACATTTAAATATTTGAGCAACAACCAAATGAAAAAATAATGAAATAAATAAAATAAAAAACTTTTGCCAATGTAATGTAAAGAAAAAATATGTATGTGTGTATGAATATTATGTATAGTGTATGTGTGTTTGTGTGTGTGTGTGTATGTGTATGTGTGTGTGAATATTATGCATAGTGTATGTGTGTTTGTTTGTGTGTATGTATGTATGTTTTAAGCCACTCACATTATGTATGTATGTATGTGTGTGTGTGTGTGTGTGTATGTATGTTTTGAAACAGTCACAGTATGTATGTATGAATGTATGTATATATGTATGATTTAAGCCACTCACATGTATGTATGTATGTGTGTGTGTGTGTGTGTGTGTGTGTGTGTGTATGTATGTATGTATGTATGTATGTCATGTGTATTAAACTCATGTATGTACATTTTATTAGTTTGATTTTATACAGACATACAAATATATGTATACTCTATGTATGTATGTATGTATATAATTTTTTATCATATATACATTTTTTTATACAACTAAAAAAAAAAAAATATTCAATTAATATTTTTTTTTTTTTTTTTTTAATTTTGTCATGTAAATAATTTTTTTTTTTTTTTTTAATATATTCACAAAATATTACAATTTTTTTTATACGACTTAAAAATATTCAATGTTTTTTTGTTTTTTTACTTATTTTCTAAATGTTAATAATTGTTTTTATAATTAAAATATTCAATTTTTTTTTTTTTTTTGTAAATTTTCATCTAAATATTAATATTTTTTTTTATACACAAACAATTTTTTTTTTTTATTTGACTAAAAAAAATTCAATGGATAATTAATTTCCTTTTTAATTTTTGTAAGTTTTTAATAAATAAATTGCAATTTATTTTATACGACTAAAAAATAATATTCAATGGATATTATTATTATTATTATTATTATTATTATTATTATTATTATTATTTATATGATCATTATTATTATTATTATTATTTATATTATTATTATTTTTAATATTAATATTTTTATTTTTATTATATTTATTATTATTATTATTATTACTGAATGCTATATAAATATTTTTAGTGTATATTGTATGAGGTATATAATTTTGTATGTATGTATGTGTGTACGTATGTATGTATGTATGTATGGGTTAATTTTGGAGTAACCTATTTTTTATTGAAGTAAATTGGAAGACTTCTGTATTTTTCTCTCTCTCTCTCTTTCTTTCTTTCTCTTTCTCGCTCTCTCTCTCTCATTGTAAATATGTAAAATGATTTAATTTTAATTAGTTAAGAAATGGAATCACAAAAATAATAACATTTTTTATCAGTTTTTTATAATGAAAATAATAATAATAATGAAAATAATAATAATAATAATGAAAATAATAATAATAATAATAATAATAATAATGATGAAAATAATAATTACACTCATTATTTTTCTTTTATTTTTATACAATCAGTAAAAATAATAATGAAAAAAAATTATCATATTTTTTTAATTATTTTATCAGAAAAAAAAAAAATAATAACAATGAAAAATAATACTAATGATCATAATTTTTTATTTATATCGGAAAAAATAATAATGATAATAATAATGACAATAATAATAATAATTATCCTCATTTTTTTCTTTTCAATTATTCTATCCATAAAAAATAAAAATAATAATAATAATAAACAAAAACAACAACAACAATATACATATATATATATATAAATAATAATAATAATAATAATAATATACAGATCCTATATAATGATAATAATAATAATAATAATCATAATCATAATAATAATAATAATAATTTGTAAATTTAATTTGTATTTTGTACATATTTTTGTATCATAATCTTATGCAGTAACGTATGTATGTGTGTGTGTGTATGTATGTATGTATGTATGTATGTATGTGTGTATTATAGTCTTATTGCAGTAATGTATGTATGTATGTATGTGTATGTATGTATGTCTGTATGTATGTCTGTTTTTTATAGAAGTCAAAAATGTAACTCATAATAATTTTTTGTATTATTATTATTAATTTTAATGTTTTTTTTATATATATTAATAAATAATGCTTATCAGGGAATGATTATATATATATAAATAAATATATATACATACTATAACTACTATTATATTATTAGCAATATAATAATAATAATAATAATAATAATAATAATAATAATAATAATAATAATAATAATATTTCTGCTTCTTTCATTAATTAATCGGCTTTTTATGTCAAATATAAATATGTTATTATTATTTTTTTTAGTAGTTAATAAATCCCTGATAAATGATAATAAATGATAAATGATGATGTATTAATATTATTTACAAGTAATTAATAAAATATACAATTCTGTTATATGTTGGTATTTTTCTCATTCAAAATGTGTGTGTGTATGTGTGTGTGTGTGTGTGTGTATATATAATTAGGAAATAATACAATTAAAATATAGCTACATGTAGATATATTTATTAATAATTCTCTATTAATTATATATATACCGTAGTCATAGACGCATCTAAATTAATATAACTACAATTAATTTAATTATAGGTTAATTAAAAAATAATAAGAATTATAATGGGTTTAAAAAATATCAATGAACAATATAATAATATAGGCATAAATCATTATTATTATTATCATTATTATATAAATATAGGCATAAATTATTATTATTATCATTATTATTATTATTATTAGTGGAGATAGCATTATTGGATCTCAAAAATAAAAATTAATATAGGCGTAAATTATTATTATTACTATTATCATTATTATTATTATTATTATTGGACCACAAAAATGAGAATTAATATAGACATAAATCATTATTATCATTATTATTATTGAAACATTATTATTATTATTGAAACATTATTATTATTATTATTATTATCATTATCATTATTATTATTATTATTGGACCAGAAAAATAAGAATTAATATAGACATAAATCATTATTATCATTATTATTATTGAAACATTATTGGAACACAACAACAAGTCAACAACATAAACTCGAGTCTTCATAAAAGTCAATAACAAACAACACGTGTTTTTAATGGCAGATGGAGTTAGTATTTATTTATTTATTTATTTATTTATGTATTTATGTATTATTTTCCTTCATCCTGTGGTCAAGTTAAGTCTTCCTTCATCCTCCAGCTTGTGTTATGGTTTTATTGGAGGATGGAGGAGGAGAAATGGAGGAAAATGGAGGATGGAGGTTGAGAAATGAAGGAAATAATACGATAAATGGAGGAAAATGGAGGATGAAGGAAGAAAAATGAAGGAAATTGGAGGATGAAGGAAGGAAATTGGAAGAAAATGGAGGATGGAGGATGGAAATTGGAGGATGAAGGAAGGAAAATGAAGGATGAAGGAAGGAAATAATACGATAAATAGAGGATGAAGTAAGGAAATAATACGATAAATATAGGATGAAGTAAGGAAGATGGAGGATGAAGGAAGGAAAATGAAGGAGGAAGGATGGAAGATGGAGGATGAAGGAAAATGAAGGATGAAGAAGGAAATAATACGATAAATGGAGGATGAAGGAAGGAAAATGGAGGAGGAAGGTTGAGAAATGGAGGATGAAGAAGGAAATAATACGATAAATAGAGGATGAAGGAAGGAAAATGAAGGATGAAGAAGGAAATAATACGATAAATAGAGGATGAAGGAAATAATACGATAAATGGACGAGGAAGGAAGGAAAATGAAGAAGGAAGGAAGGAAAATGCGGTAAATGGAGGATGAAGGAAGGAAGATGGAGGAAAACAACGTATACATCACAGGTAAATATGTGTTAATTATATATTCTATTATCATTTACTATTTATTATGTTTTTACCTTCATAATCCATTAATTTATAACATTCTAACTAACACACTTTTTTTCTAACGTTATGGCATTTTATTATTATTATTATTATTATTATTATTATTATGTTTTTACCTTCATACTCCACTAAGTTAATTTATAACTTTCTAAGCCACTTTTCTTCTAATGTTATGGTATTTTATTATTATTATCATTATTATTATTATTATTATTATTATTATTATTATTATTATTATTATTATTATTATTATTATTATTATTATTATGTGTTTACCTTCATAATCCACTAAGTTAATTTATAACTTTCTAAGACACTTTTCTTGGTAAATTTACAGAATAACTATGTTCACTATATTGTCTATTTTAGTATCATTATTCACTATTTTGGACCTTACTGACTAACTCACTTTTCATCTATAATTTGGAAATTAGTCTGACCTAACCTAACCTAATTTAACCTAACCTAATTTTAATCTAATTTAACCTAATTTTAATCTAATTTAACCTAACCTAATTTAACCTAACCTAATTTAACCTAACCTAATTTTAATCTAATTTAACCTAACCTAATTTAACCTAACCTAATTTAACCTAACCTAATTTTAATCTAATTTAACCTAACCTAATTTAACCTAACCTAATTTTAATCTAATTTAACCTAACCTAATTTAACCTAACCTAATTTAACCTAACCTAATTTTAATCTAATTTAACCTAACCTAATTTAACCTAACCTAATTTTAATCTAATTTAACCTAACCTAATTTAACCTAACCTAATTTAACCTAACCTAATTTAACCTAACCTAATTTAACCTAATCTAATTTAACCTAACCTAATTTAACCTAATCTAATTTAACCTAACCTAATTTAACCTAACCTAATTTAACCTAATCTAATTTAACCTAACCTAACCTAACCTAACCTAATTTAACCTAATCTAATTTAACCTAACCTAATTTAACCTAATCTAATTTAACCTAATCTAATTTAACCTAACCTAATTTAACCTAATCTAATTTAACCTAATTTAACCTAACCTAATTTAACCTAACCTAATTTAACCTAATCTAATTTAACCTAATTTAACCTAATCTAATTTAACCTAACCTAATTTAACCTAACCTAATCTAATTTAATCTAATTTAA
>JAWZYT010000991.1:52500-59740 GCA_034508575.1 Petrolisthes manimaculis
TTATTATACAATTAAAATATAAATTTATCTTTAATCTTTATATTCTAAGACTAATATATATTTATTTTTTAGGTGTATTATATATACAATAAAAATATAAATTTATCTATGCATGCTTAGACTAACATATATTTATTTTTTAGGTATATTATACAATTAAAATATAAACTTATCTTTTAATCTTTATTTTCTAGGTATATTATACAATTAAAATATAAATTACTCTTTGTATGCTAAGACATATATTTATTTTCTAGGTGTATGAAGGAGAGTAACAATATAATGACAACAACAACAACAACAACAACAACAAGAGTAAGGATGAAAGGAAAGGAAAGGAAGAAACAGCAACAGACTGAAGAAAATGAATAAAAATGAAGACAGCAAACACCAAAGAAAAAACTAGACAGATGTAAATGTAAGTATAGTAGTTGTGTGTGTGTGTGTGTGTGTGTGTGTGTGTGTGTGTGTGTGTGTGTGTGTGTGTGTGTGTAAGAGAGAGAGGTCCTTATAGCTGTTGGGAAAGGATATGTAAATGTAAGTAGTTGTATGTGTGTTTGTGTGTGTGAGAGGGAGGGAGAGTGAGTGTGTGTGTGTGTGTGTGTGTGTGTGTGTGTGTGTGAGTGAGAGAGGTAGAGAGAGTGTGTGTGTGGGGGGAGAGAGGGAGAGAGAGTGTGTGTGAGTGAGAGAGTGTGTGTGTGTAAGAGAGAGAGAGAGAGAAAGAGAGAGTGTGTGTGTGTAAGAGAGAGAGAGAAAGGAGAGTATAGAAGAGACAGAGACAGACAGAGAGAGAGAGAGACAGAATGAGTGTGTGTGTGTGTGTGAGAGAGAGATAATTAGTAGTGTGTATACATAACTACATAGGCCTAATACTATACTATTTACTTTACAGGTGTGGAATGTGAATTGGTGACACAGTAAATAAAACCCAAGATTACAGAGACAAGCAAACACAGCAACATAAAATGACTGTGTGTATTGTAGAGGCAAGGATTTAAAACTTGGACCAAAAACTATATTGACTGAAGAGGAAGAGGAAAAAATTAGTACACACATATTCATTCTCTCTCTCTCTCTCTCACACACACATTCATTCACTCACTCACTCATTCATTCATTCTCTCACATATATTAATTCTCTCTCTCTCACACATTCATTCACACACACACATTCATTCTCTCACACTCATTCATTCACTCACACATTCATTCTCTCTCTCACACACACACACACACACATTCATTCTCTCTCTCGCACACACACATTGAACTCACCTCACATGTTTCAATCATATTTACATCACTCCTCTTCTTCCTCCTTTTCTTTTTCTTCCTCCTCCTCCTCCTCTTCTTCTTCTTCTTCTTCCTCCAACAGTCCATTATCTCCATCTGAAATCTCTCCTCTTCTATTTCCTCTTTTTCTTCTTCTTTCTTCTCCTCTTCCTCTTTCTTCTCTATTTCTTCTTCTTACTCCTTCTCTTCCTTCTCTTCTTCTTCCTCCTCTTTCTTCTTCCTTCTGTAATAAACACCAATAGATTAGTTTGTTATTTTTGTTATATAAAAGACTGTACATACATACATACATACATAAAGTCATTCATTCATTATTATCTACCAAATAAAAATAAAATTACCTTCCTTCTCTCCAACCATTATCATCACTATCACACACACACACACACACACACACCATTATCATCACTATCTCACACCACCATTATCATCACTATTTCACACACACACACACACACACACACACACACACCTCTGTAAATATTTGGGTTACATTTCCCAAACACAATAAGGAGGGGGGTGTAGGAATAGGGGGACAGCCTTGGGGGGGGGGAGGGGGGGAATAGGCTCTCTTACCCCCCCTCCCCCCCCATACCTATTAATTAAACTTTTATCCATTAAATAAACGTTTATCTATCCTTAATAAAACCTATATACATACACCTATACTTTACCTAGGTTAATTAAACTTTTATCTATCTTTTTAAAACCTATATACACACACATACATATTTCCTAACCTATATACATACACCTATATATACCTATGCTAATTAAACGTTTATCTATCCTTAATAAAACCTATATACATACACCTATACTTTACCTAGGTTAATTAAACTTGTATCTATTCTTTTAAAACATATATACACACACATACATATTTCCTAACCTATATACATACACCTATACTTTACCTATGCTAATTAAACTTTTATATATCTTTTAAAAACATATATACATACATATTTCCCTAACCTATATACATACACCTATACTTTACCTATGCTAATTAAACTTCTATCTATTCTTTTTAAAACATATATACACACATACATATTTCCTAACCTATATACATACACCTATACTTTACCTATGCTAATTAAACTTGTATCTATCTTTTTAAAATATATATACACACACATACATATTTCCTAACCTATATACACACACACATACTTTACCTATGCTAAATAAACTTCTAACTATCTTTTTAAAATATATATACACACACATACATATTTCCTAACCTATATACATACACCTATACTTTACCTATGCTAATTAAACTTGTATCTATCTTTTTAAAACATTTATACACACACATACATATTTCCTAACCTATATACATACACACATACTTTACCTATGCTAATTAAACTTTTATCTATCTTTTAAAACATATATATTTCCCTAACCTATATACATACACTTATATATACTTTCTCTAAGCTAATTAAACTTTAATATATTGCTTATAAAAACCTATATATATACATACATACATACACACACTTTTTCCAAGGCTTTTATCTAAACATTCATAAACATTCATAAACATTAGTGATTACTTAACTGAACATTTTGTAGTGGTGTGTGTGTGTGTGTGTGTATGTGTGTGTGTGTGTGTGTGTGCGTGTGTGTGTGTGTATGTGTGTGTGTGTGTGTGTGTGTGTGTGTGTGTGTGTGTGTGTGTGTGTGTGTGTGTGTGTGTGTGTAATCGATTTCTTCACTCTTCAATAATCACATCTTGTCATTTCTTTACACTTCATCTGTGGAATATAATATAAAGTTTATTAGTTCTTTGTATATTTAATTAAGAGACCGTGTGTGTGTGTGTGTGAGAGAGAGAGACCCTGTGTGTGTAAGAGAGAGAGAGAGAGAGAGAGAGAGAGACCCTGTGTGTGTGTGTGTGAGAGAGAGAGACCCTGTGTGTGTGAGAGAGAGAGAGAGAGAGACCCTGTGTGTGTGAGAGAGAGAGAGAGAGACCCTGTGTGTGTGTGTGAGAGAGAGAGAGAGAGACCCTGTGTGTGTGTGTGTGTGAGAGAGAGAGAGACCCTGTGTGTGTGTGTGAGAGAGAGAGAGAGAGACCCTGTGTGTGTGTGTGAGAGAGAGAGAGAGAGACCCTGTGTGTGTGTGTGAGAGAGAGAGAGAGAGAGACCCTGTGTGTGTGTGTGTGTGAGAGAGAGAGACCCTGTGTGTGTGTGTGTGTGAGAGAGAGAGAGAGAGACCCTGTGTGTGTGTGTGTGTGTGAGAGAGAGACCCTGTGTGTGTGAGAGAGAGAGAGAGAGAGACCCTGTGTGTGTGTGTGAGAGAGAGAGAGAGAGAGACCCTGTGTGTGTGTGTGTGTGAGAGAGAGAGACCCTGTGTGTGTGTGTGTGTGAGAGAGAGAGAGACCCTATGTGTGTGTGTGTGTGTGTGTGAGAGAGAGAGAGACCCTGTGTGTGTGTGTGTGTGTGAGAGAGAGAGAGAGACTGTGTGTGTGTGTGTGTGTGAGAGAGAGAGAGAGACTGTGTGTGTGTGTGTGTGTGAGAGAGAGAGAGACCCTGTGTGTGTGTGTGTGTGTGAGAGAGAGAGAGACCCTATGTGTGTGTGTGTGTGTGAGAGAGAGAGAGACTGTGTGTGTGTGTGTGTGTGAGAGAGAGAGAGACTGTGTGTGTGTGTGTGTGAGAGAGAGAGAGACCCTATGTGTGTGTGTGTGTGTGAGAGAGAGAGAGAGACTGTGTGTGTGTGTGTGTGAGAGAGAGAGAGAGACCCTGTGTGTGTGTGTGTGTGAGAGAGAGAGAGAGACTGTGTGTGTGTGTGTGTGAGAGAGAGAGAGAGACTGTGTGTGTGTGTGTGTGAGAGAGAGAGAGAGACTGTGTGTGTGTGTGTGTGAGAGAGAGAGAGAGACTGTGTGTGTGTGTGTGTGAGAGAGAGAGAGAGACTGTGTGTGTGTGTGTGTGAGAGAGAGAGAGAGACTGTGTGTGTGTGTGTGTGTGAGAGAGAGAGAGAGACTGTGTGTGTGTGTGTGTGAGAGAGAGAGAGAGACTGTGTGTGTGTGTGTGTGAGAGAGAGAGAGAGACCCTGTGTGTGTGTGTGTGTGAGAGAGAGAGAGACCCTATGTGTGTGTGTGTGTGTGAGAGAGAGAGAGAGACTGTGTGTGTGTGTGTGTGTGTGTGTGTGTGTGTGTGTGTGTGTGTGTGAGAGAGAGAGAGAGAGAGAGAGAGAGACCCTGTGTGTGTGTGTGTGTGTGAGAGAGAGAGAGACCCTATGTGTGTGTGTGTGTGTGTGAGAGAGAGAGAGACCCTGTGTGTGTGTGTGTGTGTGAGAGAGAGAGAGACTGTGTGTGTGTGTGTGTGAGAGAGAGAGAGAGACTGTGTGTGTGTGTGTGTGTGAGAGAGAGAGAGACCCTATGTGTGTGTGTGTGTGTGAGAGAGAGAGAGACCCTGTGTGTGTGTGTGTGTGTGAGAGAGAGAGAGACCCTATGTGTGTGTGTGTGTGTGAGAGAGAGAGAGACTGTGTGTGTGTGTGTGTGTGTGTGTGTGTGTGTGTGTGAGAGAGAGAGAGAGAGAGAGAGAGAGACCCTGTGTGTGTGTGTGTGATGTAGTCAGAAAATTGGAGGTAAATGAGTCCTTTAAATATTACCACAAAACACACACACACACACACACACACACACACACACACACACACACACACACACACACACACACACACACACACCTATACTGTATAATTATATATGTTAATAAAATGATTCATTATGGAAAAGATTGCAATAACATTTTTCTAATTATTATTTATGTTATCAAAATTATTCATTACGGAAAGTTTATTATTGTATAACATATCTATAATTACTGTAGATATATATTAATAAAATGATTCACTATGGAAACATTATAATAAAATTTCTTTAATTATTTGTATTATGAAAAAAAAACAAAAAAAACTATGGAATAAAAATTTTAAACTGAAAAAAAAAAATGCAAAGTTATTTTTCTTCGAGAACCTGAAATCTTATCATAGAATATTGTTAATAAATAAATTGTTATGAATTAATTAACTTCTATGTATCTTTTTAAAACCTATATACATACACATACACTTTCTCTAGGCTAATTAAACTTCTATGTATCTTTTTAAAACCTATATACATACACATACACTTTCTCTAGGCTAATTAAACTTCTATCTATCTTTTAAAAACATATATACATACACATACACTTTCTCTAGGCTAATTAAACTTCTATGTATCTTTTTAAAACCTATATACATACACATACACTTTCTCTAGGCTAATTAAACTTCTATGTATCTTTTAAAACCTATATACATACATATACACTTTCTCTAGGCTAATTAAACTTCTATGTATCTTTTTAAACATATATACATACACATACACTTTCTCTAGGCTAATTAAACTTCTATCTATCTTTTTAAAAACATATATACAGTACATACACACACACTTTTCCACATACAAACATACACCTACCTACTACACTTTTCCAAACCTATATACACACACACATACACTTTTCCTAACTTATATACATACACACATACACTTTTCCTAACTTATATACATACACACATACACTTTCCAAACCTATATACACACACACATACACTTTCTAACTTATATACATACACACATACACTTTTCCTAACTTATATACATACACACATACACTTTTCCTAACTTATATACATACACACATACACTTTTCCTAACTTATATACATACACACATACACTTTTCCTAACTTATATACATACACACATACACTTTTCCTAACTTATATACATACACACATACACTTTTCCTAACTTATATACACACACACATACACTTTTCCTAACTTATATACATACACACATACACTTTCCTAACTTATATACACACACACATACACTTTTCCTAACTTATATACACACACACATACACTTTTCCTAACTTATATACATACACACATACACTTTTCCTAACTTATATACATACACACATACACTTTTCCTAACTTATATACATCACACATACACTTTTCCTAACTTATATACACACACACATACACTTTTCCTAACTTATATACATACACACATACACTTTTCCTAACTTATATACACACACACATACACTTTCCTAACTTATATACACACACACATACACTTTTCCTAACTTATATACACACACACATACACTTTTCCTAACTTATATACATACACACACACACTTTTCCACATACAAACATACACCTACCTACACTTTTCCAAACCTATATACACACACACATACACTTTTCCTACTTATATACACACACACATACACTTTTCCTAACTTATATACATACACACATACACTTTTCCTAACTTATATACATACACACATACACTTTTCCTAACTTATATACACACACACATACACTTTTCCAACCTATATACACACACACATACACTTTTCCTAACTTATATACACACACACATACACTTTTCCTAACTTATATACATACACACATACACTTTTCCTAACTTATATACACACACACATACACTTTTCCTAACTTATATACACACACACATACACTTTTCTAACTTATATACACACACACATACACTTTTCCTAACTTATATACACACACACATACACTTTTCCTAACTTATATACACACACACATACACTTTCCTAACTTATATACACACACACATACACTTTTTCTAACCTACATTCATACAAAAAATTCATACAAACTAATCCGGAGTCAAAAAAAATATATGTATACTTTTTCTCTTGAATTAAAATATATTGAAAGCAGTTGATAAGTATTGATATGTATACCATCACGTATACTGTATATTATAAGAGAATATATACATGAGAATATATACATAGTTATATATATGTATGTGTGTATAAAGTAAACATTGGCCCACATTTTTTTAATTAAACTTTACACAC